>CALYDF020001010.1:0-17154 GCA_944474145.2 Dicrocoelium dendriticum | reverse complement strand
TGGTCAGCGAGCAGAGCACTGGCGTTCGATGTAAACATGTGCCCCTCCGTCCAAATCTGCTATCGACTCGCCTACATCTTAAATCTTGGGACGCACGATCTATAGACGGTCTTGCAGTAACGTATCCACAGTGTGCTACTATGGTCTAACTTGGATGTTCCAATCTGTCGGAGACCGCTTCAAAAATTGGTAAGCGTTATCTTGGTCTATTGCGAAGGGCATTATATAGTTCGGAATAATTCAGATGGTTTTTGATGCCCAATGCGTAGGTTCATTCCCAAGTAGGACACACAGTCTAGGGTTTGCAACCTTGGCTAAAGACTGATGTTGTAGCGCTGAAAAATTCCGAAAGTCGAGCAACGAAATCTGTCAAGGGATTGCGCAGCTTTCGGTACTAGCAATGACTGAATTCGCTACTGGTGGTTAGATGGATATCTTATGACTGTGTACCAACGAATCTTAGCCCAAACAGCGATCTCAGAGAGAGTAGACTAAAACTGAGTCAGAAATAGTCGTATAGACTGTCGAAAAGCTTATTCATTCCTCTGGTCTAGAAATCTTGTAACAGATTCCAAACTCACTTACCTGTTCACCCACCTTAGACATTTAAAAAGGCTTGGATATTGCATTTAGCTCTTTACACATCTTTACATTTACATAAATTATGGGATGTATTCAGGCTAATTATTTTCGTTGTAATTATGACCCAAACAGACGCACTTAACTCTGTGCAGAGTTGTGAGCAATTTACTTGTTATTTGCAATGATTATTTAGCATAAACACGTTATTACGTTTTACCTGATGGAATCTTATTCCTACCTCTAACATTCTTTACGCCATTGCTGTATCGCATAACAGATGCATAGTCTTTTTGTTACACGTATGTAATAGTGGAATTTTAATGTATTCTTTTACTAACCAACGGGACATGTTAGACTTGTACTTATGTATCAGTCATAAACCATTGTTTCATTATTCCAACTAGACAGTAGTACGAAGTATGGCGTTAGTTATGCCCAATAGGAAAAACCGCCCATATAGTGCATTCTAAGACGTATTGTGATTGTCCGATTAAGTCCAGCTGACAGAGACCATTGAGCATTTAACTTAATCCTTGTGACCGATTCGCATTACTAATTAGATGACAACGTATTTATCCACACTAGAAAGCTAATTTGTAAGGCCAGAATACGGAAGTTTTACAACGTTTGACAGTTCTCTACCGTAGAAAATATATGGCAAAATTGTTTTAATCATTTAATAACGCAATATGGACCATCCATTTGGTTCGTATGACACCATCGTTAATTAATTTGATAAGACAAGGCTAATGAGTGAGGTTTTACCACGCTTTGTAGCTTTTTTCTGTAACTACTAGCTATGTTGTCTAAATTAAATGCGCCAGGTGAACGTAGAGTCTCCTCTTGAATAATAAGTATTTAGCGATACAAACAATCATATTTGGTAGAAGTTCATTGGTAAACACATAAAGTAAATTTTCTATCTGACTTTCTTTTACATCCAGATATGGAAACTGGTAAGTCATATTTCATTGCATTTTAGGAAATTGTGGGAAACTTGATTAACGATTTCAACGATCTGATAGAAAATTATATGATGGTATTGCAGGATCGTTTGCATCGACAGATTACTCAACCTAAATACGTTGAATGATCTAATTTTAATTTTTAGACAACGAGAAATGTTGTGTTCACTTACTTTCAATGACCCAAGTTCACACCAATAAAGTTATAATTTTTATATGTATATATATGTATATTCGTAACTGTGACATGCGTTCGAATTAATTAGTTCCTGTTTCACGGAGCACTTACGGGTCAGGGTCTTGAAAAAGAACGAATGTGCCTTAAGAAGTATGTTGTATGTTAGGGAATTTTACCTTAAGCAGTTGACCACAATCTCTTCCGTTTTCATTGGTCGAGGTAGTCACACATCACGTGCTATCTACTTTACAAACATAGACAAGGTTAAAACAACCAAACGCAAATTTGAAACAGTTAGTTCCCTTCATTAAGTTGAAAAACGCAATAAGAAAATGGATACTGGCAGATACAATGCGATAGGCAGTCTGATTGGGTTAATTACTTGCCGACTTCTTTATGCAAATGGTAGAACGATATATGTCTGGAGAAATATCTCGACTACCATACTACAAACGTTACGTGGATGATATTTTGAAAACATGTTTATCGGAGCATCAGATGGAGCAGTTGGTAATGAAACAAATTCTGGGCATGTCAACTTGGTCTCCATTGAGGTAAAAAAGCAAAATTACCTCTTGTACTTAGATACCCTTATCAGCCGCAGAGAAAACGGGCAGATTAAGAGGTCTGTCTACAGAAAATAAACATGGTCCGGTCAGTATCTGCCTTTTACTAGCTTCACACTAGTGCGATGTAGCGGGTGCTCTTCAGAATCCTAACTAGTCGTGCCAGAGAAATCTGCTCCGCTGATTGTCTGAATGAGAAACTGCAGATGATTACAAACACGCTCATTGATTACGGCTACCCCCAAAGGTCGATCGAGAAACATACACAAGTGCGCCCAAGGGACCTAGTGCACACGGTACCCAAGAAACCTGTAAGCATTGAGCTGCCATCCAAATGAGACTTTTCTTTCTTGACGACCACATGGCGTCTGATCTGTGACATGCAAACAACTTACCATGACGCCAAGGTCTTTGTCATTAATAAACCCAAAAACGTCCGATATTTTCTGTAAAGGAGGCTTAGCCTATCGGGACCAAATCACATTACGTTTACTAACATATAGGTAACTGCGATGTCACTTACCTAGGCAGGACCGATAGAACATTGAATTCCCCAATAAAAGAGCATATATTTAGATTTCTTCAACGTTCGACTGCGCATAAAACTGGCCAAATTGAAGCTGATTGTCTGCACAGGCCACCAGCTTCTGCGATTGCCGACATTTATTGACCCCGAGTCACCGAGTTGAAGTCTATTCTGCGTTCACAATCTTATTAAAACATAACAATTCATGTATCCTAGGTTTTGCATAGGCAACAGCAAGTAACTGGATTAAGCCACTGCTTCGTTTTCAGAAACGATCATCGATCAGCATTTGACCGCCCGTTGGATAGGGGCAACAAACCTGTCCCGCTTATCGTGTGTTGTTTCGTCTTTTCTGTGCATGTTTATTTGGTCGCGCCGTTTTGTAAATAAATATTATTGTATGTTACTTTTGAAAGCACAGATTAGGCAATACGAAAGATGTGTATTTGTCAATATTCGTCTTCTTACTGCGCTTTTGATACGCAAATTGTTTTCGCAATACAATTTAGACGAGGATTTCGACTTTTAGAGCAGCACAGGGAAACCTTTTGGAACATACTTGAGGTGCGCCTTAGAGATTTGCTGGTGCTAAGATTGAACGTGACGAAATAGAAAATAGCTGCTATTGCCACCAGCAACTGCTTGACGCCCCAAATGGGGAGAGTGTTTAGACACACCTTATAAGATGACTGAAATGCGCTGTACCTCATACACACTAAACTGATAAACACATCTAAATCCGTTGTTGGGGCGCATTTGTATTTTAATATGAAATCTTCGTCAGGCCTAATGAACCAGCAGGTGAATGACCTAGCCGTTTGGGTACATTTGATAAATAAAATCCCAAGCGGTTCACGACTGGTGAAATGCCTGTTGCAGTGGCTTCGAAGTCCACATTTACTGCCCAACCCGGTTTAAGTGAAGATAGTAAAGCTTATTGGGTGTTACGGGACAATTTCCATGATGTTTTGTTAAGGTCCCAGTGATTGAATTGGCTAAGGATCGCTTCAATGTGAAGCAGTGTCTACACTGACAATGCATATCGCATTCCAGTTGCGCAGTGAGTATTTCCGAAGGTAGGAACATAATATAAAAAGGGACCATCAGCGGCCAATCGGAGGTTAAGTAAGAAAGAAAGGAAAATGGTGCTTTTTCTGTAGGAGCATTCTGCCACTGGTGCCTACACTGATTATTTTGCTACCACGCTGCTGTGTGATTTCAGAGCTCACGAATGTTGCATACATATTATCAAAATTTTGCTGCAAATCCTTCTTCATACACCCATTCCATATCTCAGCTCCATAAATATATAACAATTGTCCGATTGATCTTTCCTGTAAAGCATGAGGAAAACCTGAATGATTTTATCAGTAGTTCCCTCGCTTGGCATTTTCGAGAGACCCAGCTGAAATTGTCTACGAACCGTTCGACCTGACCGTTTGTTTGAGAGTGATTCAATGGGGTGCGAACTTGGTTACTAACACTCCAAAAACAGAAATGCTCAAAGATTGCCAAAGTAACTTGGGTTGCGTTATCTGAAAAATATCTGGAATACCATGCTGACTGACAAATTCACGAAGGGCAGAGAGAGTGGACGATGTTGCGACTTTTGAGAGATATTTTATTTTGGGCCACTTGGTAGTTGCGTAGATCACGATGAGATACATAATGTTGTTGATTTGGCAAGGACAATTGAAGTATAAGCGAGATCACTGCTTAGCAGACTGGATTCACCGTTGTGGGGTGACACGCAAAGGGTTCTTGGCGGTCTGGCGGCAGCAGAGACACTGCTGAACGAACGTCTCTATTTTCTGGTCGATACCCGGCCAATAGGCGTAGCTTTCATTCGTCCTGCACCAGGATGACGATCGTTCGCAGCGGAAAGTGGATGACAATGCGGTCAGCGAACATTAAACATGAATCAGCTACAGACAGGCTCGCTTGACGAAGATAAATCTGTCGTAGGTCAACAGTTACTGCTGTCGTAGTCGATTGGTTGCGAACAAAATTAATTGCATGCTGGAAGACCGGAGCAATACTCGTTTCAATTCTGATGTCACGGAGAGTGAACGGAAAAGCACGAACAGCGTCAGCCAGATGCAAACGAATATCCGATTGCATGGAGACTGCTGGGATAATGCTATCTTCCTGCTGCTGTCGATTTTCACTGACTAACCGCGACAAGCTGTTAGCCTGACCGAAATCTTACGTCTGACGGTAACATATATTTAAGTCATAATTAAGAAGAAAGTTCGCACAGCAACGCAATCTCTGGCGGAATAAGTCAGAAAGACTAGAGCCGAAAGAAGCGAGTAACGGTTTATGATCGGTCAGTAAACTGAATTGACGGACATAGACCATGTTATGTAAC
Organism: Dicrocoelium dendriticum; assembly: GCA_944474145.2. Taxonomy (NCBI): domain Eukaryota; kingdom Metazoa; phylum Platyhelminthes; class Trematoda; order Plagiorchiida; family Dicrocoeliidae; genus Dicrocoelium; species Dicrocoelium dendriticum. The sequence goes on along the minus strand of CALYDF020001010.1, from coordinate 11,966 downwards.
TTTCCCATGTCAAACACTAGCGTCAAGACCTCCTTTTCCATTTGAACATAATTCTGTTCGGCTTGCGTATAGGTACGAGATGCATACATAAACGACTATTTTGATCCATCAAGAAAAAGATGGAAGATGACGGCAACAACAATGTTTCTGGAAGCGCCTGTAGCTAGGGAAGAAAATTTGTTAGGAACCATCGGAAACCATCATTGTTTTAGATCCTTAAATGCGCGTTCAAAATCTGGTGACCAAGACCGAACGCTGTCCTATTTGAACAGTTTTTTCAATGGTCACCTTACATTTTTAAACGCGAGTAAAACATGCCGCAGTGAGTCAACAGCCTGAGTAATGACCATACATATGACATATTCGTTGGAGCGTGCATATTCCATATTGCGCGCACATTTTCAGGGTCAGGACGGCGGCTATTTTTGTCGATGATGAAACAAAGTTATTTGATTTCTGAGAGGTTACGACCGGAACCCGTATTCCTCAACTGGATGTAAAATCTCAGATATCCTTCCGTGCAGCTTGTCAGTGGTGCGACCCAGCGTATTGATGCAATATTGGTACACTGCTGCGTCGGTGAAACCAGGGATCATTTAAACATTGTAATAGCAGAATGGACGCTTAAAAGTGTCCGGTTGTACTGGAACAAACCGTGATGCGTGTTTATGTTTACCAACTCTCGAGACTCCTGTGATAATTTTACATGCAGATGATCGTCAGATAAATCTAGCTTGGCAAAACAAGTTTCTCCGTTAAGCATGGTGCACATAGCCATAGGAATTGGTAGTGAATGACAATGTTCTTCCGAAATATTATTTAATCTAATAGAAAAATCAGCACATTCGTGGACTAGACCATTTGCATTTTTTACAACCACAATTTTCGTTGCACATGGATAATAAGACAAATAGGAGATAACACCCAGTTCGTCAAGGTGGCGTAGTTGTTTATTTACCAACTGGAGCGTAGCGTAGCGTGCTGGTCACCTTGGTCGAGAAGACTGAAGACAACCAGACTTTATCCGGAGAGTTGCCTGCGTTTGTGTACAACAGCCAAGATCCTCATGAAAGACCGTGGGGAAATCATGGATAATGTACTTTGCCGATGGGGCTCGAAGTCGACAGCAGATAACGTTTAGCGGTAGGGTGGAAGGATCCAGCTTGTCAACCCAATCCAGACAAGGAAGATTTCGATTGGAGTCCCAAATATAACAACCACGATTGCTTGTAGTGTCACCGTAGGTAAGGGCTAAAGAAAGCTGAGCGGTAAGTCTAACCGAAAAACCACAAGCACTGGTTGCATCCTTATAGGTAGCTTTAAAAAGAGGGCTACCCATTAAACTCCACACCTCCTTAAAAATTATCATGATGTTGTATATGGTGTCTGGTTGAATGTTGGTTGGGTAATCGTAGATTTTACACAAAAGGCGAGAAACGGCATCTTATTTAAATGTAGCTAGAAGCATACGGGATTGAACGGCTCGAATAGGACGTTTTGATTGCTGCTTCGATTTCACGGGCAAGGTTCCGGGCCGCTGTCTTTAATGCCTTCGGTTTGATGTCTCCCACCCCAGGTTAGCGGCACAAGCGCAATGACATTCGCGTTTTCGTTACATTGGCTGCCGTATGCGATACGTGAGTTAACCCTGGTGACGATGGAAGCTGTGTAAAAAGTAGTTGCATTTTGATTAACTCAGGAAAGTATGCATGAAGTGTTGGCGAAACACATTGGCTGCATCTTGTGCGTTTTGCGCATGACCATCTGTTGCACCTAGAAACAGGATCGCGTGCTGAACTCTGCGGTGCTTGTTGACATGTCTATACACCAACTTGGGATTTGTACTGAATTTCGCCGCTAAATTCTGTTGGTGCTGGAATTTGTCTTCGTGGCCCAACTTGACACATTGGTTTCGTTGAGTTGTTTATACTGTTGGTAGCTTGTTCACTAGACTCAGCTATGTAGAATTGCCTAGGTTGTTCTGGTGAGGTCGTGGCAAGGCGTTGAGTAATCAGCTCCATCATCCTCGACTGCTGCTGCAGGATAGGCTTTATGTCATGACTACCGATGCTCATTGATAAAGCAGGATTCGTTGCAAGGTTGTTGAGATGATACGAACACTAAGGAAATTGGGAACAACCATGCACGGAAAAGCAGAAAACTCACAAGGAAATCACGACCCATAATCACAAATGCAACACAAATCTTCACCAGTCAATTGTCGCAACCTCGGAAGAAAAGGACAAGGCTTCAAGTGCGAGAACTTTTTACACGGCAACACGAGAGCAACCAGAAAGTGAATAAACCCGTGAATGGTTTAGGCTATTAGACGGTCTAGTGAAATCAGCAAATTGCACTGCTCCTATGAAGCGGAAAACGATAGCGCGATGTTTAAAACCAAAAAGTGGTTGCTGATTCTTGTGAAGTTCTTGGGAAATGTAGCCATTTTCAAACACTTCGCTTTCGGCAATATGGACGGGATTGTCGCTAGCGTTTTCCAGCGGAACTACCTTATGTTATAGTCCCAAATGTTAAGCACAATCGACTAGTTATCCTAACCCTTTGCTCATTCAAAATTCTGGTTAGTTGCTGCACCATATTTTACAGTAGTTCACGCAATATCCAGCTTTACAAAGCAACCGGGTTTGATATGTCCAAACTAATCGCCAATGATTGGAAACTACACACTGCATAATTGCGTTTGTGTGACAAGCTTGCGCCAGGTCTTGCGTCAGCTCGCCTGCCCAGTGTAGGAGATCGGTCTCCTGACACCCTGTTTGCGTGCGTGTGTGTGGATAACTGCCGCATACCGTCTTCGGACCTAGACAGGATTGTGAACAGGGCGAGAAACGAAGTCGGACTCATGACAAATCGAAGCAAGATGCAGCCGAGCAGCATTTTTCGCTGCAGAATGGCGGTTTAATCTGGTGTTTTGTGTTCTGTATGCAGCGCCTTTTGTCATGTTAATTTTGCTTGTTCAAATGCAAAGGAAGTAGCGAACAAAATATAAGAGCTCATTGGTTCTGCACTGATTGCATTGCCGCTCCAGTTGTTGAACGCGCAGCTATTTTGGCCAAGAAATACGACAAACAAGCGGCCATGTCGAGGAATCTATGCTTTGTAAACTTTCCACCGTATTCAACTACAGCTAGGCTCGGAGCTCAAGGTTCTACAGCGGAACATAAAAACCGAACGAAAGTTATAACCATGAAGCTAGATATACGAACAACTGCAGTCATAATCCAGGCAGACAATATACTTACACCTAAAAAGGCTACTCCCCACCATATCCTGATCGGTACGGTATGAGAACAACACTATGGAGCAGGTTATGTTGGCACACGGGAACATATCTGCTGCCGCTGTAGGCGTAACTACATATGGGTCCGTTCCCTCCGACCAAGCAACAGGAATAACTTAGACAGCAACAATTTACGCGAACACACAGGACTCTAGAAGTGCTACGTATGCTCCTTTCATCTCACCATGAACGCAGATCCCATTCGCACAAAATCGGAAACTTCAAGACGAGCCCACGAGTTGATGATGCTTGCCTGTTTCATTTTTTACTGAATCTAACGAAAATTCCATAAATCCTAAAATTCTGGACGATCCAAAACGGTGGGATTCTATGTCTTTGATAACAAGCGTCCAAGGTAAACCGATTAAAATTGTTTGCATGCTAGGGCACAAAAACCTGACCAACAACGGGGAACCACGGATGCTACGGGTATCGATTCAATCTACAAAGGATATTGAGCTGTTTCTTATGTCAGGCACCAGTCTCTAAGCGAACTCTTATTGCATTTGGATTTTTCTACCTCCATTGAGACGAGAAAAAGCCAAGAAAACACAACACTGATGATTACTGCCATCGGAACAACGAAACTTTGATCTTTAATCATGTTTGACTTAGAGTTTCAATCTTCTGATGAACGTGAAGCTAAAGCCCCTATTTGGAGGATTGGATCTTCTTGTGTCAGACTCTCTTACTTGACGACGCCATCGCCAAGATGATCGTAATACTACCTTCTTTATCATAATAAGATGCCCTAATGTAGTAAGTGTCTTGTTCTAATACATACACAAGACAGAATGTGCATTTGAATCACGGCGCAAGGGTCGTACCCAGCTCTTCTCAGAGCTAGGAATAATAGCGTGCAATACCAGCGAGTGAACGATCTTGTTAAAACCCAAATTACCCCGTCTTTTAGTCTAACAGGTCTTACATGTTAAACACATCATTGCAAAGCACTCTCTTCGTTAAAAATGACAGAAACTTTCCTTAAACTTACTGAAATTGAAATGTAACATGTCATTATTCTACTAGACAATATAGCAAGATCTGCAAACATCGTCAGGGTTCACCAAGAAACCCTTTGTTGCCCATATTACAATGGTTGACATAACCAAAACTATGCTTGCACCGTAAGATATAACTTTGACTCTTAAAGCCCTCTCTTGTATATATGCCAATTTTCAGGGCCTCTTTAGCAAATTATTGGGGCTTCGGTCCTGTCAAGAATTGATATAAATAAACTTATAAATTTTTATTCAAAATACCGGCCGAAAGAAGAAATCACGGAGTCTTGGTCAGCATCATTTCCCTTATAGTTTTGCTCGTCAATCTTGAAAAGATACGCCAGTTGCAACCTGATCCAGCAGAATGTCAACGTCAACATTCAAACCAAATTTTAAATCCATGTCCCCGAATATACGGTCAAACTACGGAAAGTTATCCATTCAATGCAACCTTATAATGAAAACAAAAACTCGAAATCTATGTACTGCGACTGCGTGGATGTAATATGCAGTTGCTGTCTGTCAGTCTCATTCCATAACCAGGCGTCATCAAATAAGGGAATAGAATTAAGTGAAATCCAAGACCTCCATCTGTGTTTGATCGTGTCCAGCAGTTTAAATGGTTGAAAACCTATGTAAAATGTGACATTTTGGAGCACTATTGCCAGCTGTGGCACCATATCAGTGAGGTGCTTGGTGGTAATGCATTTTTAGTAAATGGAAACGGCAGACCAACGCGCAGGAGATATTAGGCATATTTGTCAGATACCTAACGTTAAATGCAGTCAGCCAAATGCTGCCTGTTAGTAAAAGTATATCTGATGACCCCTGGCTCCACAACCGGTCCTAGGTGCCCGATCACCATTTTCAATTCCACCAACCAATTTGGTCCCACTCCGCTTCATCTATCAGCGACCATCTAGCATTTCTCAAACTGGTACACTGAACGCTACAACCGCCTAACTACATGGCTCAGCTAACTAGTTAAATGTATTTAAATATTATATGTACTTTTCTTCTTGTCTGGCTTTACTAATCTAATAATAACGACCAAAACATGCTCGCTTGCCCAGCTGAATTTTGGTTCCGATTGTAGTATTCAGAATGCAGTTCCTCCACCATAACGTGTTTGTTTTTCATCATATAAAAGCGTAGAAACCCTCAAAGTCCTAGGTACCTTGGTATTACAAATAAGTTATTGTAATCCGTCGCAATTTTTAATAATGTATAAGACCGAAAACGTTGATTTAGTATCAACAATTATTATAAAATTGTCGGGACGATTTTCTCAACTACTATGCGTAGTAGGATGTTAGTCAGTTCCTTACTTTGTAACTCATTCTGCTAGAAATTCTCTAAAAGGTGAACTAGCTGTTAAATCAAGAGTATTATTCTTTTCGTAGCATTATGGAAATTTAGCCGCTGTGGCTGTTGCGTGAATGACTCTCATTAAGTCTAATCTTATATTGCGTGTGCTATAATTCGCACCACCTTTTCTGTCAACCATACTTGTAAATTTGGGCAGCGATTCGAGTTGCAACCTGAGAATTTAAAATAAATATCCAGGATATGGCATTTCCTCCTGAACGATGGGCAGTTCTGCAAATTTTATAGTCGACCGAAAATATTGGACACACGATCACGTCCATCCCTCTAACAATTTGATCACAAACACTACGCCGACAAAATGTTCTTCCGGTAATTCACTCACACAAAACACTGGAGCTCTTTAAGTAAAATGCGTTCCATTGTTCAGCGGATGTCAAGTGAATAATTCACACGGCTTAGTTTGATATAAGTCGCAGAAATACGATTCTGCTCGGAACGTTGCACGGCTTGAAGATCGGAACTTCCGGCTGAATGTCAGTCTTTTGTTCTGCAATATGATGCAAGCAATGCGTAAATGTGAGGACACAGAAGAAAGACAAAATAATTACTGCTTAACTCATTGCTTTCTGTTTTAGCATAACAAAACAAGCATAGTCCATCTGATTAGAAACCAAGAAGCGATAGACATTTCTTCAGTTGTCCGTTTAAAAATTTGAGGCAGAAAGAGGGTTTATGAAACAAGTTGGCGGTATCTTAGGAGAGCAATCCAATTCCTTTAAAAATGAGTTTCCTAATATTTCATTATTAACACTTTACCGACACTAACTACTTCTGTTGGCTACATTGAGGCGTTTGAACTCACTAGAATACGTCGGCTTAAGGTGACAACCGTAAGTGTAGGTTTATCAGGCAATACCATTAGTGCATAAGTGTATGGTGCGACGAACTGCAGGTATCATAAGATTTAAGATTTGTTTACTTATAAATAATGTCATCAAAAATATAAACCTAATTTAGCGTTTCAAACCGGATGGGATTTTTTGGTGGTTTTAGAGTGTCAGAAGTAGTTTGCCTATTAAGCGTGTCTTTAAATAGGAATAAAAAAATCGTAAAATTACATTGGCTAGTTGAGGCATTAAGTTCTGATATTTATTAAGTGCATTGGTCTTGTATTAAGTAAAATTTTAGTTATATTTCCTCAAAGATCGAAGAAGGTTTATGTGGTAAGTAGGTCTGAGTTCGCTGTGCGCTGCCAACCATTCGAGCCCCACTAATCTATGGTAATTTGTGGATTCACCAAGTAACCCGCACTAAATAAAACAAGGTGACTGTTCATTATTCCCATAATTTAAATGATCCAAAATTACACAATTCATAGTATGTTGACCGGGCTTTTATCCACAGAAGTCAATTGGAATGCGCACTGCTGAAGTCAACATAATAAAGATAATGGTCATAAGATTGTCCCGTACATTCAATGGCCGTTTGTCCGAGTGACGTATATATTTGTCCTTTAATGTTTAAGGTGTAGCTTGACATTAGCTTTAATATGTCTAGATTCCCTTAGGTCCCGTAAACAAGCAAATGCGCCAGTTTGCCTTGGTATACCCAGATCTGATTTGCTCGTTGATCAGTTCTAGCGAACCTACCAAAGACTATCAACCGTGAGTGCCTTAACACTTGCGAACAACCAAACTCCCTCTCATTCCACCAAGCTGGTTTTTAATTATAATCTGCCCAAGACAAGCTGTTTAGTAGTTTCCGGATATATTTGCAACCGTTGTACAATGCTCGTTAAAAACAAGCTGGGTCTTTTACTGGCCAAAATTTGCACTGTCCTTCAAAATACCGTAGTAAAAATTGACGTTGACAGTTTAACAGAATGAGAAACCTAGTCTCATTATGTTTAACTGACATATGCAGTTTACTGTTACCTTTTGTCTGGAGCTACTAGGTTAGAGGACAGCAAACTGAAGGTTAGTCGGTGCATTCCTACAGCCAATAACAGCTGGACTATCAATTCGCACTACTTAGGTAGCATTAGGTTAAGGCTCCTTAAATCGCAAAGGTAGCATATTTTTGCACGTAATGTTGCGGGAACTGCAATTTAATAAATATAGTCTCACAAAAGTGACAAACGTGGAGGTCAGATTTAGTATTAATAGAAATATCTTTTTTGATGGAAGGAGACACTACAGAACATGGCATGATCAGCATATGAACAGATGGATAGAAACAAGTACCTTTGTTATGTTGCATCAATTCCAAGAAATATTTTGTAGAACCAGCTTGTTATATTGTTGCACATGTCAAGGTGACAGTGCAAAGGGAAAAGCGCCTGTGTGTTGCAGCTATATGCAGGTATGGAAGCAAGGCGATGGTACAGATATAGTACGTGGATTACGCAACGAGTTACTTGTAATGAAATTCCACTATCTTATTTGTTTGACCTTTTGTGTAATAATAACTGCAATATATCGCCATCCCATTTTATTAGAAAATAATTTGCACAAAATTTTGGAAGAGAAGGCCGTGACTTCCAAGTGATAGATAACAAAGTTTGAGGATCGTAAATACATCATGATATGTATGTCAAGTATGGTACTGCATCGCCGTGTATGGTACAGTATTGGGCTGCACGTCGAAGAAGCTAAATGTCTTATGCATGTGGTGCAATGGGACACAATTGTGTTATTCTTGCAAGTTAACTTTTTTGTCGCGAACCGATCGGCGGATGTTCAAATGCGTCAAGTGTAATTATCATGAGGTTATACGGAAACGCCTCGAATAGTTTAGTTACAATGGCCAAAATCCCTTTCCAGTGGCTATTATGGTAAATGGTATTAAACTAAGGACACTAAATGCACTACAATGAGGTTGTTTAACGGATTATGCATTGTTAATATATGCAGTCTTCTAGAGCGACAAATTTCGCTACTCACAAACTGATTGTCAACATGCTATGCGAGAATTTTTAACGTGATTCCACCAACATAGATATTTTATCATGGAAATAGTTTCATGATCTTAATGTGGAGGTTCATTTTTCTGGATTTCTCCTTCAGATAAATGTTAAAATTTAGTGTAGTTAGTAAACCCCTTTATTGGGAATTGGTGAGTTTTAGACTGCGTGCAATCAGAAGGAAAATGAAAATATTAAGTTGGTTAAGGGATAAGGAATGAAATATATGGATATGTAAATATACGTGTGAGAGACTACCACCCTATGCAGAGGTGTCTTTGGTCTTGAGGCTATCGGATTGCAAAGGACAATGCAAAATATATGGTATTTCGAGGAGCATTGCCGACAAATGGTCAGAAGAAAGGAACTTAAAATGGATAATGTCTATGATAGTACTGCATAAGGTTGATATATTAAATGAAAAAGAGAAGTTGTCATTATCGATGGAAAAATATATTGGGACTATCGGCTCCACAAATTATACGCATGAATTGTATAGAAGCTACAAGAAAGCGTGATAAGTCGGAGAGGACCAAATCACCCGCCGAGCTTTGCTGTTGTTGTAAAGAAAAATGCAACTTGTAATTTTGACGGTTTTGGCAGAAAATAAGCAAAACGGTTATCGTAATGTGATGAAGCTAATCAGCTGTTAATTATTGAAGAAAGGGGGTTATCGGTGCGAGAGCAAAGACCACATTCAGTCTTTCCTTTGTTTGAAATAGCACGAAGGCAAGAGAGGAGTCATTCTTGGTTGGGATTTGACATGAATCGCCGATATTTGCTTCAAAGAGACTGTTTTCCCACATATAAGTAAAATACGACTGGATGCACGATATCGTATTTTCAATGACGGTAAAAAGGAAGGGTTTGCCGTTATGGTTAGAGGAGGCTTTCGGTGCGATTGAATTCATTACGCAAAGGTGCCAAATGTCTGGAAGCTCTCATAAAGCAAAGCCGAGGTCAGACATAACGAAGATCTGACCCGCTGTATCAAATATTTAGGGTAAAAGGAATTGTTAGGCATGAGGAACATAATGTAAGTGAAGGAAACGGATGGGACTACGTGAAGAATAGTAAAAGCTTGTACTTAACAATAAAAAGGGGCTATTGACGTGAAGCATATTTTTCTCAGTATAGACGTCGATAATCTGGAACGTGTCAATAAGCAAGGGGGAGTTCATATTTGACTATTATCTGACACGCATCGCTAACATTTTGTCAAAATAAAGGATTTGTAGTTACGTGGAACATGCGTTGTTTTGTAAAACATCGCAATAGAATGGAAGCAATTTGGCGGCGGTACGTACATTTTACATGTATCCGTTAGCGAATTGCTTATTAGATCCACATACCAGAACCATTATTTAGTTTTTACGATTTGTTAACTGTTCTTCAGAAAATGTACGGCAATGTTACACTTTTCTACAACCGTGTTCTTTATTTTACCAATCCAAACAAACATTTCAGAACCTGAAATCCGGCACTATTGAAAGATGATATATGTATGACTTCATTGCCTTCATTTTAAGCGTGACAACTTAGCAGCTTCTGTCTACATTATCTTTGTTCATGCTTTTTTGGATCACAAAGTATTTAGTTTGAGCGAAAGATTACAATTCAGTTCAATTCAATTAAACAAATAGTTTTGGGTACTGAAGTACGGTGGATCCAGTTGTCAGGACTTACATCTCCAGAATAACATTAAATATCTACGGTAATAAAATGAGGTTTAATGAAAAAAATATTGGATAATAAAAGGAATTAAGTAGAACGTGCGCTAAACTGTTCGGGGTGGAATCTGAATAAACGGCTCAAATAGAGAAAACGAATGCAGGAATGACACTGACTGCGTGACTGCGCCACATCTGATCGAGTTTCATTTTATTGGTGTGGACCATCCTAAGGCCTTTATCCACGAATACGGCACCCAGCAGCCTGAACTATTCTCTCAGCCAATTTCTTTATGCCTCGGTACCACTTTATGGACGGGCTACCTAGCATTTTCGATCGACATAGTTTAACTACGGAGAATAATGCATGCAGTTTATGTATGTTAAATAGCATCCAAAGGACATAATTTAGCCAACGAACGTGATCAATATACAGCGAACAAAATAGTGGGAAAAAAGAAGGCTTCTTGCTAACAACTAACTACCGGACTTTGGCATTACTGACTGGGTCTTGGTAACAGACATAAGAAATACTCTCTAAGCACCGGTAATCAGACATAACCATGCGTTCAATATATTTACTGCAAACAGTTTAGTTACTTGATTCCTACATTAACACCGGTCAAAAAACAGCTTTCCACGTCCTGTATTTCGTTGATAGGATAATATCTAGCCGTCGCAACATGCGATTGAGCCTCTGGAAAGCCACATAGTCCTTGTTGATAAATGAATTTACCTCCGTGAGGAGACTAGTAAAAGTGATATCGAGACCAAGGTAGGCAAACCAATCCACTAAATTCATTGACTGTTCAGTAGTAGCTAAACGCGGTGTGACGTTCAAGGTGCAGCGGTACGCGTCAGACTATAAGGCAGCGCTTGCATAGCCACTGTGTCTGGCTCAAGACATGTTGTGCTCATACTCAATATTTGGCAATCGGCCGAATGGCAGAAATTCAACTGCGGCAGATTCTGAAAGGCTTAAATCATTCATGATCATTTTGATCACAAATTTAAAAATAAAAGGAAAGTTCAATCGTCGAGGCTTAGAAGGGATCAGCTGCCAATTTTGGTAAACAAATCATCTTGCTAACTGTCGACTTTCTCAGAACCATATTTTTTATGAGCCTGAAAAGCACGTAGCTGTTTCCAGTGGCACTATCTTTTTGCTTTTCACGAGATCTTTCCAACACCTAACTTTTGTGATCAATTATAAGATACAACATAAATGCATCTTTATAGGCTTAAGGACACGCTGAATCTAAACATATATAGGCGCCTATTTTTGATTCCATCAAACTGGTCGATGTCTCAGAGCTTCACTCAAATTTTAGGCGTCCCAATTTGGACGCAAAGCAGGCTTAAAAAGCATTCTTCATGGCACACCTGAGACGATCCTTTTCCGTGTTCGGTTCAGCAACCTCATTCGTCACCGATCATTGTTGTGCCAGTGTAACACACAAGCACGGAATAACTCCAAGGGTTGAGAACGAAGTTCGATTACACAACATGTAGCCTCTACAAAAGGTAATAAACATGAGGTAAATTGGAACAAAGGAAGTTACAGTTAACCATGTCGTGTTCTTGTTCTCCTCCGGTAATTGAGCAGGAAAGGCGCTCTGAAAGGCAAACGGGAGAGAATGCCGTTATAGCAACGATTCAACTTTGAACGCGCGCCAAGAAACAGTTTCGATTCTTCTCTACAC
>CALYDF020001009.1:0-17193 GCA_944474145.2 Dicrocoelium dendriticum | reverse complement strand
GAGGCCATATAGGCGTGCCGCGCTAAATCATTCCATGACATGTATTTCGTAATCCTGCTCCCTATGAACGCCTTTATCTTTTTGAATCGGTAAATTTTATTTTCAGATCTGCTTGCCAACGAGGGATTTATATATCTAAAGCAAAGAAGCTAAAAATTTAGCTGCCATAAGAATTAACTGAGGTACATAATTTATGAAGCGCAAGTAAATATAAATTGCACAAAATTGAGTTCCAGCTAGTCTAAAACTTTTATAATATCAACAGTTTTCTTCTTGCACGAAAGCTGTTTCTCAGCTGTGTCATTAATGGCGTCTCAACAGCTCATCAATTTGCTGTAATCTATAATCTAATTCATTATTTCCAAGGCAATAGAAAAATACGAACAACTTTAGTTGCAAGTATTATGTCTTTTAGCACAACTTCGTTAATAAAATAATTTCTAGTTTGATCAAAGGTTTGTACTAACATAACCACTTACAGTGAAGGGACCAATGAGTATATATTCGAAGTCAGGGCAAAATACAGGGTCAGTGTTTTCTTGTAGAGGTTTGGTGGATGCTCGAGACCTGATACATAGTTTCTAAATAAAAGTTGTTGCATGTTGCATAGAATTACAGTACAAGCTTAAGGCCATAAAACATAATGAAATGAGACTTTGCGTATATATATTTATATCCCGATTCACGCATTATTGTCCCAACTTTCTTTGTACAGACTGCGTAAATATATTTTTCGTCCTGCTATGTCTCAGAATAATGATTATTGAAAAACGCACTTTTCCTTTACCTGTTTTGAGGCATACCTCTTATACTGCATGCCAAATAGTTGTTTGGTGCAGCAGGACAGAATTTGACCTTTTAGTTGCATATAATATACATAAGGTACTATGACTTCTATGTTAAAATCTCTCCTGATATTTCAAATCAGCAATATGTCCGTTCAGGAATTACTTGAATTCCGAAGTTAACTTTGTCTCCACAACCTGAGGCAACAGGTTGTTTCATATTTTCATGTTCCTCCGTTCGAAAAATATCTGGTAGGTGACCGGCATGGAATTCGTCACTATAAGCTTGAACCGTTTTCTTCGTTTGCTGCATGCTTTGCACGTGGTAATTATCAAGAGGTAATATTTGCGGCATCATGAAAAGGGTAATTATACTGTTCTTAGTTAACACCTCGTAAAGTGGGGATGCGCCGGTTTGTCAGATGCCGTACTCACACAGTTCGACGAAACTTGCCCCGTGTGTTAAGCAGGCAAGCACAACTATAGTATTGGTCGCATGAATGCCAGTAGTGATCTCTTCGGAGCAGCTGCTGAACCTGCATTTGAGCACTTAATATATACTATGTCGCTTTCGCTGAAACCTATTCGAGTTGTTCACGGACTTCACCAAGAGTGTCGGATACAACTAGTAACTATCCACATTGTAGGCTGGGCCGTGTCTAACCTTATCCAGACTCATATATATATCGAGTTGACTACTGCAAACCACATGGAGAGGCAGTCATCGACAAATAAGAACATGTCATAGTCATCTGGCGTGCTGACTTTTCTTCACATAAAGTGCTCCACAAACAACGCACAAGGCGAACGAAAAAGTAGTAGTATATTGTTTACGTGAATCGTAAAATATTGGGCCTAATAAAATACATCGTGACAGCTCACTTTTTGAGAGATACTAATCTCTCAAATGGTTGTCGACATAAACAAAACATTTTACATAAAAATAAAAAGTTTTGATTCATTGTTGCAGTTAACTGCCAACATCATACACACTCAGCTTGTGGAGGAAGACCTATGTTTTCAATTTGTTAAATGCTTTATGAGGTCATTGTAAATGACGTCTACTAACTTCCCTTATTTAAGCTTTTGCAACGACTTACGCCTTGTCAACAGTAGCTTGTTGTTGCATGAGCAACCTTTCACGAAACAATATGTTACCGGCTTCAAGAGACTGTTCATCTCGCGAATCTACAGAAAACCCTTTTATGAGCTTCTCAATTGTCTTAGGAAAAACTGCTTTCAGGCAGATCAGCCGGCAGTTATCCACCTTGCTCGTGTCTCCACATTTCAGTCTAGGCGTCTCCAGTCGTTCGGTAATGTGTTAGTGGATACAGACCTATTGAACATCCTAGTCACAGTTATCGAGATGATGGCCGATAATGACTTCAAGTTCAGTAGGTGAATTAAATCAGGCCGAGCAGGCTTGGTTCGGTCAAGACTCGCTAGCAGATTGCGTACTTTACCAATGATGCAATCCAAAACTGTCTAGAACGGTATTGGGGGCACCCATCTTACTCAGTACAGACACTTGTTGACTTGTAAATACGGATACGAAATGCACTGACAGTGCCGACGAATAATCCGCGCTGGAAGTTACGGGCTGTTAACCTGAGCTCCTGAACAATGTCACCTTGTCTTCAGGCTTCAGGAGCTGCTGCAATATATTATCTTAATAGGTACGTCATTCATTTCAGTTCGCCCACTCTGTTCTGTGAGCGAAATAAACCGTTTGCGCATGTATTAGTGCTCACAAACCAATAGCTCATGATAGAGGAACCATAGATATAAAAATATTTGAGGCTGAATGACCACGTAACAATGCTGTAGGACTTCGTGTGTTATGCGGAATACCTACATGTACATGTTGATTTTTTTCAAATAATGGTACACTTATATGCGATGCTATCTTTCATCTTTAGATAAACTCTTTCGATGACGTTGACCCGATGGAGTTTGTTGCAAAGTTATGTGATCAGCTGTTGTTCGCTATGGAAAGCAGGCTCTTTCTTTCATTAGCAGCATTACCAATCTTTCGAAGTAGGAGCCGTTAAAGTCTAGCCGAAGTGCCGCAGCCTGGCGTCTGTACAAAGCGAGCCCTAGTCCAGCTAACATGAGAAATTGTTCGGTGCCGCAAAATCATTGCACGACATTTGTCTTGAAGAACAAATTTTGCGCACCAACAGAGTCTAGCGGAAAGATTTTGTGCCAACAAGAATATACTGTAAAAAGTTGAACAGCTTACATAATGTTAAACGCAGTGTTCTCTTACTCATCTCAGCAAATGTGTGATGAAACCGCCGAGGATGCAACCAATGTTGCACGGCTCCAGTATGTTCCAATATTCCGAAGAGTCACCAGAAAGTCACATATATGTCACATTCTCTCTGACGGCAGTTTTATTGCACGTCCGTTTCAAGTTAGCTACGGTTTTGAGGAAGCTGCAGTTGTTTCACTGGCATAATTTCCGATGTGCTGATAATATTCAGCAGAAAACAATTCGGGTGAGGTCTACGAGGATGGGTTTGATTAACAAAACGTTTCCAGGATACCTAGGTGAGCAGCAGTTTACTAGCTTGTGGAAGCAATGTATCATTACCCTGATTTTCAATGGTTTTTGATATTTGTAGCTCGCTAATCATCACCAGGTGATTTTTTATCATCTTGGTGCTCTTAAATTTGATGTTATGGTTCATAACCGAAGCACTAACAGGCCGATTAGAAAGGTCTGATAGCACTGAAACAAGATGGATTCCGTAAGCATCGATGATGTACTACCAACCTACTAATTGCTCGTGGCAGTTGGATCGAAAAAGCCGACAGTGGGACCAAGGTTGATATCATATGCCCTAACCTTTCTAAACTCGTATAGATCCTGCGGCAAACTCTGCAACCGTACAGAATTTGGAACCATACACTTGGAAGGATCGAAAATTTCTTCCTTCAGCTGCTGCTATCGGGTTGGATTCTCCAAGTCCAACTTTGAATTCATGGTTCTTTTCAGGTCCGGTTGATGTGGAATGCCGCGTTTCACAAGGATCAATGTTTGCGCCGCACAGCTTTTTGCACTTGCTTAACAATTTAGCACGTTTCATCGAGTCAAATTGCCTAGCGCGGCTGCAAGCTACTATTCGAAGTTTGGATTCTTATGCAATTCTCGCAGATGCAGAGATTTCCCGGTCGATTTAATCCTCGTAATCTCCGTCAGAGCAGACAACACAAAATTTTCTACAGTCTGTGTCATCTTCTAACCCGTTTGCTGTATTCTTTGTCAATAAGTTAATCTGCTGAACAACCTCATTGTAGTGTCAGCTGGGCTGTTCGATATTTCCCATTCCTGAGAATGATTAACTCACAGTGTTCCAGGAATTGGTGGGTTCAAATCTGGCAAGCGTTTTCTCTAGCAAAAGCCACATACGTCCGTTTAATAACCCTGCGACCTGACGGATGTGTCTCTCCACTAAATTAATCCGGTGCAACTGCAAGCAATCCGAGCACTTTATACTGGATTTGACTTCCGGAATTTTGGGCTCCTATCATGGGTTTTCGTCGTCCCAAGGGTGTAGGAACTGAATGCTGAGGCACCTTCTCCTAACGATTATTTCGCCGTACTGCCTTGTGATTGAGGCCTTTTTGTCAGTTGCCCGGGGTCGTGGTCCTCAAAGACAACCCACTTTCTTCTACCTAGGCAACCGGGTGGCATCTCATCTACTGATGGAACATGGATGCACACAACTACGATCTCACTTGCTGTCATGATCCACTGTCCTAAAACTACGCTACAAAAACAAACACGCACCAAAAGTTTACATTCTCTTTCCTCTAACACTCCTATTCATTGTAACGTGGTTCTTCAACTTTGAATATTCCTACCACCGCCGATGAAGTAGTTCAGTCGCCACCCATCAACTCAACCCCAAAGTCCTCATCAGGGTGCTTCTAACCCCGAAGACTGCTACCTTTGTTACTGCGAACTGAAATCCCTTAAAACTAGCTACCAACAATATGCTCATATCAATGCACATCGGACAGCACGCTAGGACTTGCACGCCCGCTGGAGAACCCTGTAATTTAGGTCTGCTGCCGGAGTGAAACTCGAATGCAGGATTCCAACACGACCTACAGTCTGTCGTCACCAAACCACACACCAGCTTTTATCTTCGCATTTCTGGTGATGATGATTCCGTCGCTTTTAGGCATGCTGATGTTCAAAATGCCCTCCGGGCTAGTGCCGAGACCAAAATCCTGGAAGGGATTTCAGTCAACTGTCGCTTATGTGCTGTGAGATTCCGTGGCTACTGTCAGGCAGGCATCGCGCAGTCATGCGCGCTCTTTTAGTTATCTCCGCCTACGCGCACAATGATTGCAGCTCTAATGCAGTCATGGACCAGTTCTACCAACACCTTCATGAGCTGCATCTAAGGGCGAGTAAGACAGATATCGTTGTTATGGCTGCAGAATAAAACACACGTATTGTTCACTGCTGCTATGTGAATGCCACCTCGGTGAAGGTGATGAGATTCGATCTGGCAAGGGAGAGAGACTGTTTAGTCGTTGTGCTGACCACCAAGGTGTTCTCTGCAGCATCAGTTTTCGTCGCGATTAACGCCACTATGCTAGCTGGCATCATCCATCCACAACCCAACGTTGGTCATAAATTGATCACTTTGCCATAGGTCGCGCTTGGCGAAACAGCGTAAGCGATGCGGATCATTTTGGTCAACTTGTGTTGACCCGGATCATGTATTACTACTTTCGATATTTTGCATGCGTTCCGGTGATTCACAAAGGGTCAAGCAAAACAAGTACAACACTCACAAGTTGTAGGACCCAATGGTTGAAACGCAATATAAACTGAAGCGTTGTGAAACGTTCGCTCTACCCCAGGTCGAATTTGCAAAACGCGATGCTGCCACCCGGGTTCTCTAGCTGCTGGATCACCCGTTACATAAGTAGAAGCTAGAATACGCTACGATCTTCATAACTGTCGGTTCCTCGATTAGCTGCAACCGCCGGTGCAAAGCAATGCACAATGAATTTACACGGGTAAAGAAGCGTTGCTTTACAAATCCCGTTGGATAGTTGGTAGGGATATCGACATAACAATAATGACAATAATGATACTAAAACTGTTAGTACTTTAAATATGAAAATAAGGAATTATAGTTTTCTCCGCCGTCGTTTTGCACTCTGCTTAGATTGACAGCAATCTTAGTTAACATCAAATAATTCCATGGTAAACACAAAGTGCAGTCTGGAGACGTAGTGCTAAGTGACAAAGTGCAAGTGGATAAGTTCATCCAACCTTCTTTTAAATACGGTTTATTTTCGGCACAACGACGACTGATTCTGGGAGAGCATTCCACGGGTGACAGATACGAGTAGAAAAGAAATTTCTGCGGCACTTCATGTGGCTATACAATACAGCGAGTTTCAATGTGTGGTCCCTCAAGGTTGTATTGGTGCTAAGGCGCATTAAAGGGAGGCACACATGATGTGGGTCTCGAAGAATCAAGTACGCCATAATCAGGTCACCTCGTAGTCTGCGATGGCTTCCACTGAATACCCCTAATCGTTGCAGCTCTCCTGGTGTGAAACGTTGCGCATTCCAATTCCGTTCTTAGATGCCACAATTCGTGTCTGCTCCAGTGCTTTGTTGTCGTGTTCCAGCCATGGATACCAGGCTTGAATTAGGTATTCAACATGGGAACGATTATACGCACTGAGCATTTGTCGGAATATGGACCTGTTTATTTATCCAAAAGCCCGTCGCAACAGCCCGACGTGTTGGTTTCCAGTCTTTTAGACATTTTCGGATTACCTGGAGCAACCAAAGTCTTCTTGAACCAGGACACTTAAGTAACGTCAGAGATATATTGTTTTAGTTTATTCGTTCCGAGACGGTATGAGTAGCTGATTTGATGTCTGATGAAAAGCACCTAGCATTTGTTTGCGTCGAATTGTAGTAAGTTTTAGGATGACCATTGATAAACCGTATCTAGGTCACTCTGAAGCGGATACTTGTCGGCGTTAACCTGGATCCTGCCCCAGCTTTTGATATCCTCGGCAAACTTTAGGAAGTTTGAAGTGATTTTCTGCACAAAGTCATTAATAAACACCATCAACAAACATGAACCTAGAACTGAGCTTTGCGGCACTCCACATTCGAGTTGTATGGGGTCCTTTAAAGAGCTCTAAACTCTGCTCACTAATTGCCCTTGAAGAAGAAGGTTGGCAATCCAGCTTAAAGGTTGATCGCCGATCCCTAATGCTTGAGTTTGGAGAGTAGTATCCGATAGTATGGACGATCGAAAGCCTTCAAAGTATCCAGGTAGTTCACTTCAGCTCCTTCTCCGTCGTCAGCTGCCTCAGTCCAACTACTGCGTGCGATTAGTAAATGTGTTTTACATGACCGCTGTCAACAAAATCTGTGCTACTGAGGCGTGATGATGTTAGCACTCCATTGCATCGGCAACTAAGGATTCCTTAATCTTGGTGGGTGTAGCAAGAAGGGATACTGTGCGGTAGGTGGAGAGAATAGTTCTGATCCTACCTTTGTAAATCCCTGTAATTATTCCAAGCTTCCACATAGCAGGAAATTGATTGCGGTCTAAGCAGCGATACAAAAATGAGCTAATAATCCTGCCAGTTGGTTCGCTGCTGCTTCCAATGTCTCTGGACCAATGGTCTCGGCACCTGACTATCTGTGTTTGCGTAAAGACGTCAGCTTTTGCAATACAGTCTCCGCGGTAAAAGTGATGATGGTCAAGCCTGGCGGAGAGACGGCAAAGGTTGGAACATGGACGCAAATTGAATCCGCAGTGCGCTAGCTGCTTCCAAGCCGTTCTTGTTGTGCCATCCGCCGTCCTCAGTGAAGGGGATCCTTGCCTCAGCTTTCCTAGGCTATTGACATGCTTTTACAGCCGTTGGTGATTAGCACTGAATGTTTTTGTCATGTACTGCTGATAGGTGGCTTTGTCTTTTCTTGGCCCTTGAATGCAGTGATTACATTACGCTACGCTGATGTCCCAAGTTACTGGTGCTGTAGCTTTTCTGTAAACTTGCAATGCTGCGTTGCGTACTGTCATCCATTTCTGAGTTCTGCTCCTAAAGAAAAAGACTGACGTACACTTATTGCAAACTCATATTTCTGAAGCATCTGCAGTCAGCTGACTGAATTTGCTAACGAACTCAAACCAGGTGACTTTCGGGTGTTCTTAGGCAAGAATGACCAAATTGTTACTCTGAGGAGCTGGACTATTCGATCTTAGGTTGTAATGGTAAGCACAGTCTCCGCGTTCTCATTCCGAAATCGATGCCTACGTGAACACTGCGACATAATGGGCAGTCTAAAACAAATACCTTAATCATACGCTCCTCGTTGGTAAGCACATGATCCAGCACAGATGGCCTGTTACCTGTTCTGAACCGAGTGAAAAAAGTTATGTGATTGTAAAGTGGAACAGTGGTTACGACATCTTGTAGATCGGCTTTGGATTGTTCTTCCACCTTGGCAGGTGTTTCTACACAATGTACGTTGAAATCACTCATAATAAGGATGTTAGTGTAGTTTCATTGTAAACCGCATCTTAAACCAGCCGCTTGGTGGCAATCGCTTTCGGGGGTAGAGTTAGGGGGCGGTACACCAAGATAATACGAAAAGCGTCCCTGCAATTTAACAGCAAGCGGCACCAAAGTGATTCGGGGAATTGCGAGTCTGAATCCGTTACAGCTTCGCACTGTAAGTCGCTTCGGTAATCCAGGAATACCCCCTCCTTTTATGAGGTTATTTATCCGGACCAGCGACATGCCCGGTGGGGCAAATTCAGCGTCCGTCATTCCCGTGTGCAACCACGTCTCGTTGATACCATACCCACATCATATGACCCGGGAGCTTAGCAAACTTTAGTTTGATCAGTTAATCAAAAAGTACCTTAGCATTCGTATAAAAGGCCAGCTTCTCGGTCTGTATGAGCACAGAGATGAGTGAATTGCACAAGTCTGGGAGAATGCTGACCGATGGGAGGTCGGTAGTTACTCGTCTTTTTGATGAGATAATGGTACATCGTCTGAAACTTGATTCGGCCAAGGTGCGTCCCAAGCTTCCTTAAGACTTACGTCAAACTCAATTAAAGCAGAAGTCAAGTTACGCTTCCGTACATTCGTCTTTAAGCTTGACACTTCAGCTGTTTTAATATTTGAGCTGTAAAAAGCTTCTGCGAGCTTTAACCAAATATCAGAAGAAAGATGTTTTCGATTTCTCCTTTATCTTACAAAACATCCGTCGCTTTTTGCTCTGGCTGAACCAAAGTTTAGGATTCTACAGCCACAATCGCTAAGGTTTGGTAAAGGCATTTGAGCATACAAAAGTTCGTTCACTATTGTTGCATCCCTTTTTTGTTTTACCTACAAGGTATGGTACTTGTTTGTCCTGATCTGTTGACGATTGTTGTTTGTTTACTGTTTGTCACTTCACTCGCGTTAACGGTGTCTACCACAGAAAATGCCGCAACGGCGGCCTCTAGGCAGACCTTTGCAGCAATCTCTGCATATGTAACTGGTGTTCCAGCAGGCTTTTTCTCGACAAGAGACATTTGAGCTACAGGTACCGAGGGTTGGCGTTCGGCTGCTTCATCCTATGTAATACTAGATGTCACGTCTAGTAGCATTCGCTTAAACAGACGTTTTGAGTAATGCATGATTTCCGTTGCCATGAGTACTGTTTGACTCTCATAGGTACAGTCAGATATCGTTCTGCATTCTACCCAAGTTGAAGAAGACAACGGAAATGGGGACGTGGCTGGTTGCGGATTGTTCATTAGTAAGTTGCTTAGAAGCCGATAGCTTCGGTGATGCATACTGGGTTCCACTAAAGTAATTTCATCGTTTATCATCTGCTCGGCTTCTGCGGATAACCGGTCACACTTCTGAACTAGGATAAGCAAGCACATATATAGTGGGGAGGTAGATCACGCAGTGTAGTGCCAAAGTGCATCTTGGAAGCTATATTGCACTCGTACCTGCAGTTGGGACCCATTTGAAGATTTTCGGATAATACCATTCCAAACAGTACGAGCGAGCGGAACCGATTTTAGTTACTCGATGACATTCTCCTAACCCGCAAGTGGCTTTTGCTTGGAGGCTTTTCGGATTCGCACTTCTGCCAGTCAACGTGTTGTTGTTATCTGACCCAGTGGGTTGGCTAGCGCTTTGTTCTTTTCTAGCTTTGAGAGCGGCGCATATCGGTCAGCCGAGCGCGCTGATTACAAGGTCAAACGAGCGGTCGGCGTGTTCGCGCAGTTCTTTGTGATGGGTTATACAGGCACGAAAGTCACTAAGAATGGCGATTGACTGGAACCTGCTAACTGAATTTGAACGCAGTGCTGAACCCAGTGAGAGATCACAAGTTCTTTCACAGATGTGTTGAGAAACGCCGAATCAAAATAAGCTTAGGCTCTTCGGACTGCGTCGAGAATTCTGTGACGAATGGTGTCATGCGGAAAGGCAATCGGCTCAATATGATTGAGTTATCCGCCTACTCTTAATCACGGACACCAGTGCAAAAGGTTAGTGGTGGCGCAGACTCTAATCTTATAAGATATTTCCACGTATGATGGATCATTGTGTACGGCTGGTAAATCCAGTTCGAATGAGAGTGTAATGACAATGCTGAGAAAAGATGGAAAAAGGATATAGGGGATTAACACAATTATACCAGAAGCACGCACCTCACCTGTGTGTGGATGACCAGTGGCACAATGATATTCGTCAGTCCATCACACAATAGCTGAAGTCCAGCCTCCGCTCTGACCGTGAATCTTGATGTTCAAACCAAGCAGCTGGGATGGAAGCTGCTGCATCGGCCGGCAATTTCCGCAGTTTATTTTGCCTCATCATGACCCCTAGTTGCTATTCGCACGCAATCACACGAGTTGTGAGTTAAACAGCAGGAAAATAATCAACCTGCACAAGCGTATGAGTGGCTGGGCAGAGCACTTTGATTTCCAATTTAACTGCTCAGCACCGCTAAATGTGACACCTCCGTTTCCCTCGGAGTACGCTAAACCTATTGCCACATTTGCTCCTACCGAAACAGTGATTCGAAGCACAATGTAATCTTTGAAGCTTCATAAAGCTCTAGGTCCTGACGGCCTACTCTCGGCTCTATTCACAGATGGCGGAAATGCACTTGTTTAGGAAAGACTATCAATCTTCACGAGAACTTGAATTGAGGAGACAGTCCTAATTGCATGGCGAGAGTCAGTCATTTTCCCGATTCACATGAAAGGATCACAGTATAATAACAAAAATTAACACAGTACTTTGTCGATGTTTAATATTTACAAGAGGTTTGTGTCTGTTCTACTGCGCAGGCTCTCAGCAACTAGAGAAAGCGTTTAGTGAGAGTAACAAGCGGGTTTCCGAACAGATTGAGGTTGCATTTTCCACATTTTCATACTCCGCCAACTGCTTGCACTCCGTCACCTCCAACGATCGTAGTGTCTTTAGACATCCGAGGCTTTTGACTGCTTAGATAGATCTGCGTTGTTGAACTATCTACTATGGAACCGTAGGCCTGAAATTTTATAATCATCTTGAGGGATCTTTAAATCATAATTCCGGCAAATTTAGGTCTTACGGCAACTTTTCCACCTCGTTTTCTATCATCAGCGGCGTAAGCAAAGGTTACCCCATCTCCACTTTCCTCCTTATGTTTGACACTTAAGATAGCGTCTAATGAGCACTGGACGGCCTTCAACACTGCGGTACAGAACTTATCCCAGGTCGCAGATTCGCGGACTTGGACTACGCCGATAACTTCGCTTTTACTAGGCGACGACCCTCACTCCGTCCAATGCGCTCTGGACCGCATATCGATGGGGGAAACTAAGGATGGCTTGTGTTTCATGTCAGGCAAATGTGAAATGCTAATCCAGAATTGACAGATTCTTGTGGCCTCCCTCACCATTGCTAGTGACTTCCTGAAACATGCCCACGGCTTCACTTATCTAGGTGGTTGCATCCCCAATTGCGGCTGTATTGGAGATGAGGTCTAACAAGGGACCGCAAAGGTCCTTCTTGCATTCATTAGACTGAGACATTTATGGCGCCGTCGCGACGTCAGTCTCAATCTCCATGGCAGGGTATACATTGTTTCTGTGCGTGCAGTCCTCTTGTACTGTTGTGAGACCTGGTCGACTCGGTCAAAAGACATAAAGCCATTGTTAGTTTTCCACCACCATTGCCTGCATAAGAGTGCTTGCGTTAAGCGGTAGCACCATATGAGCAACACAGAAGTCTGAGATCAAGCGTTTGGAGCAGACAGCCCATGCCTACAAACGGTTATTCTCCGACCCAGCATAAGTTGGCTCGGCAAAGTATTGTACAACCAGCCTAGCGTCCTAACCCTCGCTACATGCTTCGTTATATATGCTCTCCGGAAGCGAATCGTAAAGTGCCGCGGTAGAGAAACAAGGAGAAGGAGCATGAAGAATAAAAGCACAAGCTTAGCATCCGTCGGACCGGTCCGAGTTCAAGAGTGGGGACCGCGCCATTTGAACTGTCAATGATTAAAACGTTTGGAGGCTATGGCAAGTAACAGGTGTCAATGGAGACAGTACTGTTCCTCCGTGTTATTTGGTAGTTAAAAGATCATTCCACATAAAACTCCAAAACATCAAATTATCCCAAAACGGCGTGTGCAAAACAGAAAATATGTTGTATTCACATGTATTTCGTATTCTCCTTTATGTTGCCTTTGATCTGATGGCACAATCTCTGTACTCAGATTGTGAATATGCATATATATACATATATATACATATATAAATATATATATTTGATCAATACCATTTGACATTTCTGGTCAGACTATTTGATACTTCAGAATTACAATCCAGGCGCACGAAAATGGTGTGTAACAAATTTGGTTATATGAATCTTTTGCAGTGTCAAGACTCTCCTTCTCTCGACTCAAGTGAAGATATTAAAATTAGCTTTTCCGTATTTGGAAGCTGGCTTAAGTGGAGAAGAATCAGTCGGCTGCAGTCCCAAGCTGCCTATGAGCGGCGAGTGTTAATTGATTCTCTTTGTCTCCAAGACCTGAATGTCACGCAAACTGTGCCCACAGTTAGTCAAAAGCGCTTTAATGCGTATCGGCTGGATAATGGGTGGTCAAGACCCAGTTTAAATTATCATCTCCGTGAACTTCATCTCAATTTCAAAATGGTAGTGTAGATGTTGAGCATCAAAACAATATAGTCGGTGTAATTTAAAATCAATCATGCGCTGAAACTGCGGCGATTGATTAGGTAGTAGACATGTAGCAAAGGATCAACTCAGTGGCTCAGTGGACTGCGATAGTCCACGCACACTAGCAGCTCGTTGCTTTTGAATTGAACCGAGCACCGTACCTGCCCATATATACCATAGGTGCTTCGGTAGGTTCTCATTAATCTTCCACACCACAAATACTTAAATTGGACCAGCACTCTACAGCAATCATTTGATGGGCTACTGCGGCGAAAGCACGAGTACCCCATGATTTCTACTTCTTAGACGGTTAATATGGAATTTCACCATGTCTCAGCAGTGCCTAATCAAAGGGTAAACATTAGCACAGCTTGTTAAATGTGTTCATCAGATTGCACAAATTACCAAAAAGCACGTAATTTCCGATAGAATCCGCTGGGCGTGCTTGTATCATCAAAATCCGGTTGATCCGGATTAATGGAGGAATTTAGGTCTCGAACTAAAAATTTATGCGGATATATGTATCGTCTTCTTCTGTACACCGCTTTTATGTAGTCATCACAAACAGGATTTTAGCTCTGTTCGCTAGAAACAACTCAGTGCGCACGTGGAACTTCAAGCATTACGATAAACCAAGGCAGAATAATATCAAATAACGGCTGGATTCTTCAACAAACGTCAACTTTTAGGTTGGGAGTTGTACTTGATTCGATTGCCGGAAAGATCGATTTGGTTCACATTCTGTCCGCCTTTACCTACGTTGAGAAGTCTAGCAATCAGACTCTGCAAAACTTAGACAATGTTTTCACTACCCATTGAATTGAGGTATGTACAATACGGTAACGTTGCAGCGTATCAGGTCGCTGAAAATCATTCACAACTTCTTAGCTGCCTTATACATCTGTCATCAGTCCATAGCATGTAGCACACCCGGGATTTAACTTCAGCTGAAGAAAACGCAGGCGGCAAAGCCGAGCTTTGCAGAGTACCAGGATTTCACTCCTGTTAAAAAAGCTGGCGTACCAGGTGGTTGCACCAATGCTTGTGGCGCAGAAGCAATACAACTGACGCCGAGTGCACTTCGCTCTAATGATTTGCTTACTGGGCTTTACAGCTTCATTAGGCGAAAGTATTTACTGGCATTTGATAAATATCTTCTGAACGCTGGTTTTAAATGTCTCGAAAATGTGAACTTGGTTCACCAATAGACCAGTTCATTATTCATGGAAATTTATGCAACGCAAGATGTATGTAATAAAATTTATGTGATAACCAATTATCTTAGAACAACGACCGCAATTAGACCGCCTTGTTATTTCAAAAACGGGTGCTTGCTATAATTGCATCAAGGAAATGGTGAAATACAAGTACTAATACAGGTATATGTGGTGAAGCAATTTAGAACCATTATTGTTATTGCTTTACGCAAGAGGCAAAAGATAAACTGTTCAGATGTTGACGTGAGCAAAAAGCAACCTGAATGGGCTATTCTTAAAACGCATAGTCGGCAATCTGGCAGCGATAACACTAACGAATATTCGTAACCAAATAGGGAATTCCGTCAAAACCTATGGTTGACGTCGCTTCATTTAAATCGTATGTGGGTAATATTTCAGCGGATATTATAAACCTTTTAATTTGCTTTTAATGTGAATGCTTTTAATAAAATTATCTGTGAACTATTTAAGGCCATTAATTTAATTTGTATCAAACAGAGTTCTGCTTGCCGAATTTTTGTGAACTTGCCGGTACGACAAAACATATTGAGTGATATAATTAAATGCCCAATTTTCATCGGTTATTAATTTGTTTAAAGTCCGTAGCAGATACGAGGGTTGAATTGAGACTAAGCGAAGGGATGAATGTGACTGGATTCATTAGCATCATCATTATACACGTCAGCTAGCGATGGGAAACACCACAACTATTGTGCCGCAATAATTAAAGTAAATGGAAAATAACTACAACCGTTACATGCCAGCTGAGCTACCAGCAACGGATAAGCATCGTTCCGGTAAGCTACCAGCCGGCTACTAGGCAAAATGAAAAATTATTATGTTTTACGCTATGAAATGAGATCATAGTTGGCGGGGAGGCTAAAAGGGATGGGGAGGGACAAAGAACCTCAAAGCCGGAACGCCACTGAGGTCGACTCCTTGCCATGCCAGCAAGGGTATCCAGCCAAACTTGTTCACTGTTTTTTGGACCCCAACCAGGGAGCCGTGACGCTACAACCGAGGCCAGCTCAGAAGTCAGGGCCTTCAATCCTCTGGACCAAGTCATTGCTTGGCCACCCCGCCTCTTTTTAAACTAACATCCCCGGTGAGCAAACAACGCACGTCGCAAAAGTCGGTGGGCTAGCATGCGCAACCCGTGGCCCAGCCAGCGGACCAAGGTGCGTGAAATGACGGGGTTGATCGGTTCACTACCTTTTTCTGTGCCGTAAACAATGCGTCGAACACACTCGTTACTCACACAGTGTTTCCACCAGATGTGAGCCAAACTGCGAATGCACCGATGGTCGAACTTAACTAACCATTTTATGTCCGCTGATCTTAGGGGCCAGGTTTCTAATCCGTACCATAGGTTCGAACGTACCGCAGCATTGTAAACTCTACCCTTCAGGGCGGGAGTAATGTCGCGCCGCTGCCATAGGTGGCGAAGGTTAGCAAAAGTACTTCGAGCTTTCGCTATACGGTTCGTTATCTCGTCTTCGATCAAAAGGGCGCTGGTACAACTTCCCAGGTAGTAGAATTTTGGTACGACTTCTAGCTGATCCCCACCAAGGGACAGCACAGGAGGCGATCCCTGCCAATCTTGAAAGAGCGATTTGCATTTTGATGGTTCAAAGCGAAGCCCGAAGCGGCTGACAGCCAGTGCTAATCTGTCCAGCGCGGCTTGGCATGTCTGGGAGCTGTCACAGATGAGGGCAATGTCATCTGCGTACTCCACATCAAGAAGCCGTTCTTCTGGGAATAGCTTCACACCTTCCAAGTCATGCCCTGTAAAGGAAACCTCCATGACTTCGTCGAAAGCGAAGTTGAAGAGGAAAGGTGACAGTGGGCATCCTTGTCTCACATCGCTGGAGATACTAAAGGGTGGCGACAGCTTGCCGTATGTCCTCACTCTGCCCGTGCTACACGCGTATGATGCTTGGATAATATTTACATATTTCTCGGACACACCTTTCCAGATTAGACAATTGCAATGGGCACATCGAGCAACCGAATCGAAGGACCTTTGATATCGAGGAACACGACTACGGTGGGCCGCAAATATGTGTGATGGTGCTCCAAAAACTGAAGCAAGGTGAAGATGTGGACGATGCAGCCACCACCCTGATGAAACCCCGTTTGCACCACACGAATCTGGATTTCACGAGTGCCGGTCAGTCTGTGGAGAATTATGGAGACGAGTAATTTTGAGGCGATGGAGATCAGACTGATTCCTCTATGGTTGCCACATTCCGAACGCGAGCATCCTTTGAAGATGGGAACAATAACGGTGCGGCTCCAGTCGGCTGGGACAGTCTCCTACTACCACATTTTCACTATTAATTCATGTAAAGCATCAACAAGAGCTGAGCCTCCGAATTTGAAGAGGGCTGGAGGAAGGTCATCTGGTCCCGCGGCTTTGTTCAACTTCAACAGTCCGATCTCACGTTTGACTTCTGAGTGAGAGGGTGGATCCAAAGGGACAGCCCACGGAGCAGGCGATCACTGGCCGGCGAAGAATCAAACAATTCTATTCGATTAAATTACTTTTCAAAATGCTCAGCTCAACGTTCCAAACATTTTGGCAAATTTTGGATAGGCTGTCCACTCTCGTCACGTATAGTTTTACTAACACCAGGTCTCCTGTTGCCCGTTTACTGTATCAGACGGAATAACTTGCGATGATTGACAAGGGCAGCGGCCACTTCCATCTCTGAAGCACGGTGAGACCACCAAGATTCGCGTTCTCTCTTCAGGCAAGCACGGAGTCTTGCCCGAAGCTCTTTGCGAGTTTCTTTGTGTTCGCTTCCAGACGGGATATGCCGGCGATCGTGGATAAGTCCCAGAGACTGAGAAGAGACCCAATAACCATGTTGTGATTAGACATACCACATGAGGATTTGCTTGCTACTATTAAGGTCTGGCGAACATGTGACCAGTGGCTA
>CALYDF020001008.1:0-17209 GCA_944474145.2 Dicrocoelium dendriticum | reverse complement strand
ACGTGAGCGCGGGGACTTACAAGGCAGTTGTGTGTCGAGCCGGTTGTAAGATTAAAACAAGAAGGAGTAATGTACAATCGGTCAACAAGTAAATTGTACACGAAAGATAAGAGTTATCTTTTTGGGCGCTACAAGGGAAGTGTAGCGACAAAGTAGAGTGTATGCAGTGGACTGCATACTTTTGCTGCGACAACTGAGGTGGCTTGGTCGTGTGAGTCGTATGGATTGGACGCGGATACCGAAACAACTATTATATGGTCAGCTGCGTATTGAGTAGCCTCATGTGAGGAAACCAAACCAGGACATGATTAAAGGGAGCCTCTCAGGTTTTAAGCTTGATTGCAAGTTATGGGATTTGAAGGCGGTTGATCGGCGTGCACGACGCGATCTAATCAGATTCAGATTCAGATTCAGATGAACTGGAACGATAGGAAAATCCCTTGAGTGTTCCTTCTTGAGCAAATCGTTGAGCCAGGAAATGATAAGGTGTTAGTTCTTGATAGATCTAAAACGAAACACCCGAAACACACCCTGATCAACCAACTACTGCCCACGTTCCCTGCACTAGCAGTCCGCGCTGTGTAGGTTACGTGAAGTAAGAAAGAAGTAGAAAGTAAATGAAAAGATAAAGGGGAATGAAAGTCATTAAAATGAAGGATAACACCAAAGAGTGAAGATAATGACAGAATAAGAACTGAAAGTTTGAAGATGGATATGGTCAGGAGAAGGGAAATGTTTCGTGTTGCCACCCAAGAGCGTCTAACTGACGCTCGAAACCCTTAACCGTAGGTTCACTGACTACATTTTCTGGAAGCGAGTTCCAGCGCTCGATAACTCTACGCGATAACCGAGTTTCCGCCCTGATCCCGTCAGAACGCGGCTTGTGTAGCTTCATGGGATGACCGCGAAGACAAGGCAACCTAGCCGGGCTAAACAGCCAGCGCAAGTCCGGCCCAACCTTCCCTGTTAAAATGCGGTAAGTAAGGATTAGGTCTCCTCGAAGCCGTCGGTAGTGCATTGAATACATACCCAAGCTAAGTAGACGCTCGGGGTACGATTGCCCCCGTAACCCCTCGACCAATTTGGTACCTACTCTCAAAACCCTCTCAAGCTCCATTTTGTCCCGAACAAGGCAGGGCGCGCAAGCCTGGACGCAGTATTCCAGATGGGGCCGAACGAAAGCTGAGAATAGCTTCACAAATATGTCGGCAGTTAAGACCCCGAAAGAACGGCGTATTAACCATAACATTCTGAAACCCCTACTAGCGGCCTTCTTCCAGTTGTCACCAGAATGCAAAGACGAGGAATGAACGACACCTAGATCTATCTGGTTGGAGACAAGGGGGAGTTCGACCCCACCGAGTACGTAGCTCGAAGGCGGGAAAGTTGCTCCTATACGAAGGACGGAACACTTAGCCTGATTTATGGGCAGTAGCCACAAAGTAGACCAGTCCCAGAGTCTGTCCAGTGCACGCTGTATGGCCTCAGAACCCCCAGGAATATTTACAACATTCCATAGCTTAAGGTCATCAGCAAACAATAAGGATGATACCCCAAGCTCTCCAGGGAGATCGTTTACGTAGATAGAGAACAGCATCGGTCCAAGGACCGAGCCCTGTGGGACACCGCTAAGGACCGCTTGCTTAAAGGATAAGCTGCGACCCACACGTACACACTGCTCTCTTCCCTGCAAAAACGCAGATACCCAGTGAAGGGCGCGGCCAGATACGCCGTAGGACCTCAGCTTATGTGATAGCCTCAAGTGGGGTACCTTATCAAATGCTATCGAGAAGTCTACGAAAAGCACATCCACTACGTGGCCATTGTCCACTGCCTCGGCCCAAGCTTCACGAGCAACCAACAAATTCGTCAAACACGAAAACCCCTTCCGGAATCCATGTTGTGCACTGCTGAGCAGATTAAATCTATTCAGGTGACATTCCAACGAATCTCTCATCAGCTTTTCAAGCAGTTTGACCACGACGCTAGTCAGACTAACTGGCCTATAATTGGCTGACAGACTCCTGTCGCCATTTTTGAAGATAGGACAGATGACAGCCTCCTTCCATTCGGAAGGTAATGTACAGGTGTCAAGTGATTTCTGAAACACCATCGTCAGCGGTCCACTTAGTTCCCCCGCCAACACATGCAGAAGCTTCGGGTGAATTGAATCAGGTCCAGCTGATTTGGAAGGGTTCAGTTCTTGCAGCAGTTTAAGGACTTGCGTTTCCCCCACAGTAAACTCAGCTAAATAAGAACCA
The DNA here is from genome assembly GCA_944474145.2 of Dicrocoelium dendriticum. Lineage (NCBI taxonomy): Eukaryota > Metazoa > Platyhelminthes > Trematoda > Plagiorchiida > Dicrocoeliidae > Dicrocoelium > Dicrocoelium dendriticum. The sequence goes on along the minus strand of CALYDF020001008.1, from coordinate 14,948 downwards.
TCAGGTACTCTGGGGACAAATTCAACGCTAGTCAACGCGGCCTCACGTACAAAAGCCCCTGCATACTGTTCCCCAAGTACACGAGCCTTATCTGAGTCCGCATACGCACGAGTTCCATCGGCCCTCATCAAAGTTGGGATTACCGAAGTTGAACCACAGCGTCTCTTAACATAAGCGAAGAACTTCTTCGGATTTTCCGAAGCTCCGTCAGCCAATTCCTTTTCGTACACCAGCCGAGCTTTCCTTAAGTGTTGTTTACACCTATTTCTAGCCTCGCGGTACCTAGCATAGGTGCTAGTTGATGGAGCCGCACGGTAGGTCCTCCAGCACCTAGAACGCTTCTGGAGCAGGTGCTTGCCAGTGGTATCTATCCACGGCGGCCGCGTCCGTGTCTCCTTTCTCCTCGCAAGCGGGATGTAGGTAGTAGACACTTCCGTGAGATAAGATTTAAATTTATCCCAGGCCGCCTGAACCGTATCAACCACCGAGATTTCACAACGCATCCCAGCAGCCTTGGTACGCATTGCCTGATAGTTAGCACGCCATATGTTTGGAAATGGCTTAGCAATGCTCTGGTGACGCCTGGTCAGACTACACCTGAACGATAAACAAACATGATCACTAGCACCTAAGGGAGAGCCGTAAGTGATGTCCCCTACGAAGTCTAGTGACTTGGCAAACACTAGATCCAAAATAGACGGGAGTTGGGCGTCCATGTACCTAGTGGGGAGGTCCACGAACTGATACAATGGTACTTGTAGCGTAAGCTCAAGTAGATCTGCCCCGAAAGTACCTTCTGCCGAGTTGCAAGAAAGATCCGCCCAGCAAACTTCTGGTAGGTTGAAATCCCCCAGTATCAAACACCTGTTTGCGGATTGGGAGCGAATAAAGTCAAGCACCTCTTTGGACGCACTTCCAGGGCTTCTATACACAAGTACGACTGTAAGTTGAGCTGAGGAAGTGTTAATCACTACCGACAGCGCTTCGACAGTTTTATCTGCCGTCTGAAACATGTAGGTGCGTGAAACGTCAAGTTCACACCTAACGTAAAGCGCAACGCCCCCGCCTTGTCGGCCAACGAAGCGATCACATCTAAATAGTGCGTAGCCAGGCAGATGTACTTCACCGTCCGTGATGTCTTGAGACAGCCACGTTTCAGTGAATGCAAGTATATCGGGATGAGACCCATCTACAAGCAGACCTATCTCGCACATCTTATTCCTTAGGCTCCGCACATTGCTTAGCACTATTTGAAGGTACTCGTAATGTCCAGCCCTGGGTCGTGCGCTACCAGTACTGGCACTGGTAGGGCGGAAACAGACCGCCGGCTGACCACCCGAAAACCCACCAACCGGAGACCTTGTTCACCGGCCGCTCGCCTGGTTTTGAGGTCCTTAATGGCCTCTTTTAGCTTCAGCCTATCCGCTAATGGGAGGTCTGGCTGAACACTAACATTAGTACCCTTCAATTTGAAGGCAAACCGCAACAGCGCGTTGCGTTCCTCCGGGGTAGATAGGACTACCCGAAGTAAGCGCGGTCGAGGGTTTGGGGCGTTAACTGGGACGTTACCCAATCTAGTCAGTTTCCTGACAGTAACACCGGGAAACCCAGGCGGAAGAAGTTTGGTTACGCACATCTTAAACCACTGTAGGTCGTCTAATGTACGTTCGGCAGGAAGTGCAGCAGTGGATTCCACTGCGTTACGGAATATCACACTGCTATCCATGAAAGCATCACCTCGACGGGGTGTATTTACCCCACGGGTTTTGGAATTTACATGAACCGCAACCGGCTTAGCCGCGGAAAACGAGACTGGGCGCAAGTTATCAGACGAGGTTGAAGCAACTGTAGCGTACGACTTAGGCTCCAGCTTGTTTGTCCCGTCATTCTTGACGCTTTTCGAACCTGCCTGAAGAGTACGGGCAGTTCTGTTCCGATTTCTCTTTCTTCCTGCAGGCGAAAAATTCCGTGGCTCAACGTCCATGCCTGCCTCCACGACCTGTACCCCTGGAAGACAAGATGTGTTTGGAGTAGGCACCGCAATTTGAGTAGCACTCGATGTAGACATCTGGGGTTTTTTACCCCCTGCCTGCACAATCTTAGGTGAAACTGAGGGATTCGCATCACCAGGTGGTGTTTCCCGCTCAGGTGGTTGCACCTTGAGCGTCTTCACACCTCTCGGTTTGGGTGCGGAGGGTTTGCGCACTTTTCTTGCCCTCTTTCGCCCCTTCTTTTCCGGCCCAGGAGCCCGTGACTCGCCCTCCGTTTGCGGAGGGTCAACAATGCCATCCGAGGCATATGAGTCATCTATCTCAATGTGTACTGGAGCGTCCGGTAAGATGAACGACCCATCAAGGGATGGACTGTCAGCAGGGGGACAGTTCGCTACAGAGTCCTCCTTTGCAATACTCAGGTGATTCATAATCAAGTCCACTTTAGAGTTGAGCGAGGCAAGCCCGACTAACGCCTTCTCAACCAATGTGAACCTGCATGCCAGTGCCTTAAATTCGGCACAGATGATAGCCGGGCACTTCGCTTTTTGAGTGCAGCAATCATCACAGCTAAACAGGAGGTTTTCACTGGATGATAGCATAGCGTACTGGTTCGCTCGGAGGCCGGTGCAACCTTTGTGATACCAGCGGAAGCAAATATCACACTGCATACCACCAGATGAATCCGTAACTGGTCTCGAGCAGGCAGAATTGCCGCAAACTGCAGTGGACTCATCAATCGAGGACCCAAAGATTTCATCCGCCTCGGTTTTTATTAAGACGACCATGTTTAAAGTGGAAAACTGAGCTGAATTGAAAAACACGTATACGACCGTAAAACAACCACAAAAAGGCAAAACAGGGTGTGAAACGGGATTAAAAAGGGGAACAACCGCAAAAATTACCAGTAAGCGTCAAGGAGACGCTTTGTCCAGTAGCACTTGAATCGATCCAAGATATCTTGGATCAGAGAAAATTTGACGATAGTCAAATTTCGCTTCACGTGTTTATTCAAACACTGTTTTCTATGTGATCTCCATCATAAGTAAAGCAAAAATGACCCATGCCGAATATGGGTCTGTGTGAATGCACATCAATAGTCATTTAGTAATAAGCAAACAAAATACCGATATATAAGCACAAAGAAAGCACTATGTGTCTTGGTCTTTTAGGGTTGCTAGTGTAGCCGTGACATAACCACGCGACGAAAGGAGGTCAAACATGGCGTCTGCATCGAAACACAAGTCTGAAAAATGTTTGTCAATGCTTTGTTTGAAACGCTGCACTGAAGCAGAAAGAACAACGGAACTGGGCAACCAGTTCCAGAAATGTATCACACGTCGCGCGAAACAGTGAATATGAGTGACATTGTCCATACGTGGAACTTCCAGCTTGTAAGAATGCCCTCGGGTAATAGGTGCATCCACAACACAGAACATATGTCTCAGGTGAGGAAAATGTCTCAAGTGAAGGATTCTAAACGTTGTAATGAGGTCAATTCGTAATCTCCTGTATACTAGTGTATGGAGACGTAACTTGTGGCACCTCTGATGGTAAGATAAGCCTCGGAGCGTGGGGATCAGGCGGGTGACTAGGTGCTGGACTTTTTCCAGTTTTCTCATCTCACCTTTTGTACTTGGATAATAGGCCGGTGCCCCGTACTCTAAAAGTGGGCGCACCATGGAGACGTATAGCCTGACAGCAATTTCCTCCGACCAAACTTGGAAGGTCCGCTTTAATGACCAAAACATGCGAAGGCTGGAACAGTAGACCTTGTGCGTATTGTCTGACGATTTTAAGTCCCATCGGGATAGTACTCCTAGATCTCTAACCGTCGCAGCCGAGCACAGTAGACGTCCACCGACACTGTAAGTTCTGTCCCGACAGCACTTGCCAATGCGGAGCAATTCGGACTTTTCAGCATTCAGTGGAAGGCAGTTTGTTGATGCCCATGAGGAGATTGTATCGAGATCACTTTGCAGTATATCTTCATCGACGGGGGTCGATATTTCCCTCCAAACTTTCAAATCATCTGCGAACAGCGCGCAAGTAGATGTCAAACGTCCTGGTAAGTCGTTGATATGAAACAGAAAAAGCGTTGGGCCAAGTACTGTGCCCTGTGGCACACCACTAGAGGCAGTACACCATTTCGTTCGGTAGTCATTGACCTGGACGCACCACTGCCGCTTGTCCAGAAAAGACTGAATCCATTTTAGCAATTTTCCACCCACGCCATAACTGCTGAGTTTAGATAGCAAGATAAAGTGATTCACTCTATCAAATGCTTTGCTAAAGTCAATCAGCAAGGCATCAACGCTCCTACCCTCATTAACTGCTTCAATCCAACTGTGTCGGGAAGTCAGAAGATTCGTGGTACAAGACCGTCCTCTTAGGAAACCATGTTGAACTGATGTAAGCACACCGTGTGATTCTGCGAACTTAAGCAGCGCCTTCTTGACCACTTTCTACAGCAATTTGGCCAGGACTGGTGTCAGGCAAATCGGTCTATAGTTCTCTACTCTGCTTCTGTTTCCTCCTTTCGGGAAGGGCCGTACGATCGCTTGCTTCCATTCACGTGGGACGTTCCCTTGTGTCAAAGAGGCCTCGAACAATTCCGTCACAGCAGGTGCGATAACAGGTGCCAGCCTTTCGAGAAGTAGTGGATGCAAGCCATCAGGTCCTGGCGGTTTGGAGCAGTCTAGATTAGCAAGCAATCCCCTTACTTGGTCCTCTGAACAGGATACTGTATCCAGTTTGGCGTCGACTTGGGTACACTGAAATGCTGGAGAAGCTGAGTCGAACACTGCCTCGAAATGTGAATCAAGTGCGATAGCTCGGTCCATGTCGGCGGTCAACAGTGCACAAAGCGAATGATGTGGTTTATTCGCCGCTCCTTCGGTGTCCTAACAGCCAATATTTTTGTGAAGCTGTTGTCAGCTTTTGTGCGACCCTACTTAGAGTACTGTATCCAGGCTTGTCCACCTTGTCTTATAAGGGACAAAGTGGAACTGGAGAGGGTTTTGCGAGTGGGTACAAGGCTAGTGCAAGGAAAACGTGGGCAAACGTATCCCGAACGTTTGCTTAGCTTGGGTATGTACTCAATGCACTACCGCAGAATTAGAGGAGGCTTGATCCTCACTTACCGTATCTTAACGAGTAAGATCGGTCCAGACTTGTCCTGGCTATTTAGTCCCGCCAAGCTGCCTAGTCTCCGAGGTCACCCGTAAGGGATTTTCATGTCTGACAAATTTGCTTGTAGCTCGTGAAAGCTGGGCTGAGGCAGTAGACAACGGCCACGCCATCGACGTGCTTTTCGTTGACTTCTCGAAAGCCTTTGATACTGTCCCACATCAGCGACTCTCATTGAAGTTGAGATCGTATGGGATATCTGGAGCCGCCCTTAAATGGGTTTCTGCTTTCCTAGAGGGCAGAGAACAGTGTGTACGCGTGGGGCGTAGCCTTTCGCTTAGACAAGCTGTTCTTAGTGGCGTTCCGCAGGGCTCGGTTCTAGGGCCGTTGCTTTTCGCAATTTATGTCAATGACCTACCCGAGGAGCTTGGAGTACCGTCGCTATTGTTTGCTGATGACCTCAAGCTCTGGAATATTGTGGATATCCCTGGTGGCTCTGAGGCACTTCAGAGTGCTTTGGATAGGCTCTGGGATTGGTCAACCTTATGGTTGATGCCCATAAATCAGGCGAAATGTTTTGTCCTCCGCATTGGAGGTGCTAGTCCCCCCACGCGCTATGTAGTTGGTGGAAGTGAACTCCCTGTTGTCATTCAGCAGGTTGATCTAGGTATCACCCATACCTCCTTGCTTCACTCTGGGGAAAATTGGAGGAAGGCTGCTTGTAGAGGGTTCCGTATGATGTGGTTTATTCGCCGCTCCTTCGGTGTCCTAACGGCCAATATCTTTGTGAAGCTGTTCTCAGCTTTCGTGCGACCCCACTTAGAGCACAGTATCCAGGCTTGTCCACCTTGTCTTATAAGGGACAAAGTGGAACTGGAGAGGGTTTTGCGAATGGGTACAAGGCTAGTGCAAGGAAAACGTGGGCAAACGTATCCTGAACGTTTGCTTAGCTTGGGTATGTACTCAATGCACTACCGCAGAATTAGAGGAGACTTGATTCTCACTTACCGCATCTTAACGGCTAAGATCGGTCCAGATTTATCCTGGCTATTTAGTCCCGCCAAGCTGCCTAGTCTCCGAGGTCACCCGTCGAAGCTGCACAAACAGCGTTCTGACCGGGTAAGGACGGAAACTCGCTTGTCGCGTCGAGTTATTGAACGTTGGAACTCGCTTCCAGCGCACGTGGTTAGGGAGTCTACGGTAGAGGGTTTCGAGCGTCAATTAGATGCTCTAGGGTGACAGTACCAAACCTTCCCCTTCTCCTAACCGACTTGTATCTTCAACTTTCCCTTCGTTCTTTTTTAATCTTCTTCTCACCTTGGTATTATCATTATTTAGCTGACATTCCTCCTTTTCTTTTCTTAACTTACCCTTCACTCTTTTACTTCACATAAACCGGCCTGTTAGGGACTGCTGGGCAGGAAAATGTGGGCAGTAATTGGTTGGACAGGGTGTGATGCGGTCTTTGTTTTAGGCTTTTCAACATCTCAAGCAGACCTGTCAATTCCCTATCCAACGATACGCAATAGAAGGAACATTCACGGGATTATCCTATCGTTCCGGTCCCAACTGAACTTGAACTTGAAGCTGCACAAACAGCGTTCTGACCGGGTAAGGACGGAAACCCGCTTGTCGCGTCGAGGTATTGAACTATACTATACTATACTATACTGTCATGATAGCGAGAAAGATGTTGAACATCTATGTAGCTATATCTCAATGTAGGACATGTCCCACTGACACAGTGTTACCTGTAGTAGTGAGCTAGCCCAGGTGAAAAAAGTAAAATATTTACAAGCATAGAAAAAATCTCCATGTACTTACCATATATTCTTGGATGAACCACATGGAGTCCTTCACCAGCTCCGCCGCCTATTACGGATGGGCATCGTTTCGGAAGCTGCAGTTGGTGGATTAACGGGCTCCATGGGTTATAATCATTGAACGATTCCTTCGTCAGTTTCCTGTGAAGGCTTCGTCGAATCTGGCATTCACAAAGTGCGCGTCCAGGAATCGTTTGAATTCCGACACCGAGTTCGCTTCTACTATCCGCGAGGGCAAACGGTTCCACATGTTCACCACTCGCCGCTCAAGACACAAGGGATGAGCTACCCACTTGAGGTCAGGGACTACCAGTTTGTACTGGTGACCTCGTGTGCTGCTTGACGCACGGACATGGAGCAGTGGCCTCAGCATCGGATAAGCACCCAGATGCAATATCCGATGGGTCATGATGAGGTCCACTCGCACGCGGCGGTAGGCTAGAGTATACAGACCCAATTGTCTGCATCTTTCTTCATACGGCACACCCTGAAGACCGGGAATGAGCCGTGTGGCTATGTGTTGTACTCTTTCGAGCTTGTGTATCTCGCCTTTCGTCAACGGACAGTAGGCGGGTGAGCCGTATTCTAGCACCGGTCGTACAATGGATGTGAAGAGACGAGTGGCAATCTCTTTCGACCAGGTGCAGAAGCTACGTTTCAGCGCCCACAGCGAACGCAATGCTGTGCGATACATATTGTCCGTGTTGTCCAGTGACTTCATGTCGTAACGTTGTATAACGCCAAGATCTCTGACGCAATGCGTCGGGTGTAGAACTTGGCCGTCGAGAGTGTACGATCGGCCCGCTCCACCTTTACCGAGGCACAGAAGTAGCGATTTTGCCGAGTTGATAGGCAAACTTACTTCGGCGGACCACATGGAGAGGCGGTCGAGGTCCTGCTGAAGTATGTCAAAGTCGTCCGACGTATGGATCACCCTCCATAACTTCAGGTCATCCGCGAACAAGGCACACGGCGACCGAAGGAGATTGGGCACGTCGTTGATGTGAATCAGGAAGAGAATGGGGCCAAGCACCGTCCCCTGAGGAACGCCGCTCGTCGACGGGTACCAGTCGGTCAGGTGGCTGTCGACTTGCACCCTCCACTTCCGTCCAACTAAGAAGTCACGGATCCATTGGTGCAGCGAGCCTCCGACTCCGCACTCCCTCAGTTTCTGAAGGAGGATCTCGTGATTCACTCTGTCGAAGGCCTTACTGAAATCGACGTATACCACGTCGACTGACTTACGTTGGTTTACTGCTTGCAACCATTCATGCCATGTTAGCAGCAGGTTAGTGATGCACGAGCGGCCTCTCACGAAACCATGCTGTGCAGGCGTCAGGAGAGAGTTGGTCTCCAATAGCTGGAGCAGTCTCTTCTTCACAATCTTCTCCAGAACTTTCGACAATACTGCGGTCAAACAAATAGGGCGGTAATTCTCCACTTTGCGTGTGTCACCGCCTTTTGGAATCGGTTTGACAACGGCGCATTTCCAGTCACAAGGCACGCAGCCTACGGACAGGGATCGGTTGAACAGGTCGGTTACAGCAGGTGAGATCACAGCTGACAAGGACTTGAGGATCAGCGGATGGAGACCATCCGGTCCAGCTGGCTTCGTGCTGTCTAGGCAGCTGACTAGCCCATGTACCTCCGCGACGTCGCAGATCAAGTCGGTTAGCTCAGTCGGTGCGGCGACGGCAGAGCTTGGCGCGCAGGTTTGGTTAGTTGCGAATACAGAAGCGAAGTGCGCCGCTAATGCGGACGCACGCTCGGTGCTTGAACTTAGTGGTTGTCCGTTCGAACCCACTAGCACCGGCACATTACCTGCAGACTTCAGGCGTCGCTTCACGTACGCAAATATGCGCTTCGGGGCAGTTTTAGCTGAGCAAGCAAGCTGCTCCTCAAACTGACGGCGTTTTCGCGTCTTTGTGCTGTTGCACAAGTTTCGTTGTCGCTTGTATGCCTCATAGTCATCGGCAGAGCCAGACAGGAGGAACGCATTCCATAGTCGACGTCGTTGTCGAGACAGTCGGTTATACTCTTTGTCAAACCAATGGGGTTTCATTGGTCCAACTTTCCGAGTCTTGAGGGGTACAAATTGCGCACACAATGAGTGCACTGCCCCTTTAATGTTTGCCCAGCAAGTTTCAACGGATGAATCCTGCGGCATAGACCAATCAAGCTGATTGGCAGCTAGAAGGAGGCCATCGAAGTCAGCTTTCCAATAGTTGTATGTTGGCGCCACTGGACGCACACATGGAAGCTGCAGGTCTATAGTGGCCATAATTATCGAGTGATCACTGGCCGCCATGGGCTCAAGAACTTCTATGTCATGCACTGTTTGTTCGCAGCTGGTTAGCAGCAGGTCCAGGCATGATGGCATTGAGCGCGGGGTTATGCGGGTGGGTTGCGTGATGTGCTGCACCGTTCCGGTTTCCAGTACCAGTTCGGCGAATCTTGTCTCCACTTCATTATGGCCAGGGAGAAGCTGAACTTCAGGCCATAAGATTCGAGGAAGGTTAAAGTCGCCAGTGAGCAGGAACTGCGGGCGACTCATTTGGTTTTGGACGTGTGTGAGCCAATCCAATCCGTTACTCAGTGGGCTACGATATGCCACACCCACAAGCAGTTCGCCGCGTCGTAGGTGGATCGAACACCACAGCTGCTCACATAGACCGTCAATGCTTCGGTAGGTGCTCACGAGTCTCCCGCACAGGGTAGACCGGAGGTAAAGTAGGACGCCACCGCGGCTATTCGACTGTCGATCACAGCGGAAGCACGAATAGTCCGTGATCGCAATTTCTTCGCTTGTCACTTCAGATGTCAACCACGTCTCAGCCAAACCAACCACATCTGGCCGACGTGAAGCAATGAAGCGGATCAGATCATCGTGCTTTGGATCCACCCTCTCGCTCAGAAGTCGAACGTGAGATCGGACTGTTGAAGTTGAACAAAGCCGCGGGACCAGATGATCTTCCTCCAGCCCTCTTCAAATTCGGAGGCCCTGCTCTTGTGGATGCTTTGCATGAATTACTAGTGAAACTGTGGGAGCAGGAGACTGTCCCAACCGACTGGAGCCGCTCCGTTATTGTTCCCATCTTCAAAGGCGGCTCGCGCTCGGAATGCGGCAACCATAGAGGAATCAGTCTGATCTCCATCGCCTCCAAATTACTAGCCTCCATAATTCTTCACAGACTGACTGGCGCTCGTGAAAGCCAGATTCGTGAAGAGCAAGCCGGGTTTCGTCGGGGTCGTGGCTGCATCGACCACATCTTCACTTTGCGTCAGTTGTTGGAGCACCGTCACACATATTGGCGGCCCACCGTAGTCGTGTTCCTGGACATCAAAGGTGCCTTCGATTCGGTTGATTGATGTGCCCTTTGGAATTGTCTACTCAGGAAAGGTGTGCCCGAGAAATATGTAAATATTATCCAAGCATTATGTTTGCGTAGCATGGACAGAGTGAGGGCTTACGGCAAGCTGTCGCCACCCTTCAATATCTCCAGCGGTGTGAGACAAGGATGCACGCTGTCACCTTTCCTCTTCAACTTCGCTATTGACGAAGTCATGGAGTTTGCATTTACAGGACATGACTTGGAAGGTGTGTAGCTACTCCCAGGAGAACGACTTCTTGACTTGGAGTATGCTGACGACATTGCCCTCATCTGTGACAGCTCTCAGACGTGCCAACCCGCGCTAGACAGATTAGCGCTGGCTGTCAGCCGCTTCGGGCTTTGCTTTGCACCATCGAAGTGCAAAGCGCTCCTCCAAGATTGGCAGGGATCGCCTCCTGTGCTGACCCTTGGTGGGGATCAGCTAGAAATCGTTCAGAAATTCCATTACCTGGGAAGTTGTATCAGCGCACTTGGGATCGAAGACGAGATCACGAACCGTATAGCGAAAGCTCGAAGTGCTTTTGCTAACCTTCGCCACCTTTGGCGGCGGCGCGACATCACTCTCGCCCTGAAGGGTAGAGTGTACAATGCAGCGGTACGTTCGACCTTACTGTACGGTTGCGAAACCTGGCCCATAAGATCGGCGGACATGAAGAGGCTAGTTACGTTCGACCATCGGTGCCTTCGCATTTTGGCTCACATCTGGTGGGAACACCGCGTGAGTAACGAGCGTGTTCGACGCATTGTTTACGGCCCAGGAAAAGGCTCTGAACCGCTCAGCACCGTTATTTCCCTCACCAGGCTCCGATAGCTCGGCCACGTGTTACGCATGCCAGCCCACCGACTCCCTCGACGTGCGTTGTTTGCTCACCGAGGATGTGGGTTGAAGAAGAGGAGAGGTGGCCAAACGATGACTTGGTCCAGGGGAATGAAGTCCCTCACCTCGGAGCTAGCCTCGGTTGGAGCGTCCCGGCTCCCTGGTTGGGGTCCAAAAAATGGTGAACACGTTTGGCTGGATACACTTGCTGACATGGCAAGGAGCCGACCTCAGTAGCGTTCATGCTGTGAGTTTCTTTGTCCCTCCCCATCCCTTTAGCCTCCCCCTCCATCTACGATCTCATTTCCTAGGGTAAAACAATATTTTTTTCTTTTTGCCTAGTAGCTAGCTGGAAGCTTACCGGAACGATGCCTATCCGTTGCTGGTAGCTCAGCTGGCATGCAACTGTTGTATCTACTTCTCCTTTGTGTATTGTATTGTATGTATGTACGTATGTATTTCCTTCAACGCGTTTATTCCCCAAGTACAGCGTGCTTGTGTTTGCCTGTGAAGGAGTGTGGGCCGGCTCCGTTGATGAAACGTGGTTCCCATCCGCATGCCTCCCGGTCTTATTCCTTCTGGTTTACACTGGATATGGGGTATGTGGTTGGAGCTGTGGGTGGTGCAGCGCAAGCCATCCATGGTCCCTCTGTAGGCGCAGGCGTCCTGTGGCTTGCCACAGTGACAGGCAAATCCGAAACCGGATGCCGCCAACCATTTCCTTCATGTATTGCGGCACAATAGCGGAGGTGTTTTTCCCACCTCTAGCTGATGTGTATGATGATGATGATGATGATCATCGTGCTTGTTCATTAAGCTGCATACATTAATGAACGCGACACACAATCCGCGGTAGGAACCGCTGGGCGAGCTTGAAGCGTCATTGCTCTGTTTACCCGGATTCGGGGTATCCGGGCAACTGTGCGAAAATTTACGATACGCAGGTTAGTTCCACCGGCGTCCGTGCGTCGTTTCAGTTCGATCACGGCAGACTTCAGCTGCTCTCGTTCTGCGGGATCAAGGTCTGGCCGGACATGAATTTTCATCCCCTTTAGGCGACCGAGGCGGGACAGTACTAACCTTGGGGCAGTTTCGTCGGCGAACGCGATGCGCAGAGGCCGACACTTGCCATCAACTTGTTTCCCCAGACGAGTGACTTGTTTCACTCGTAACCCGGGTTCGCCAACATCCAGTAGTTTGTCGGTTAGAGACTGCAAGTATTGCACATCATGGTCATAGCGTACCTGGGGACTGGGATCAGTCGACTCAGGTGCGTGGAAAATCATGACGTTGCATAGCCGTCCCCGTGGTGACTTGCTATCGCTTGGCTTCACCGGTTTCGGTAAGGCCGGTTTCTCGGCTAGCAATTTCTCAAGTCGTGTTACCTTGTTTAGCACAGACTTTAGTTGTGACACTGTAGACGGTGATTTCGATTTGTTGTTGTTTACCGCCTTACAACTTTTCTTTTTAGGGGCCTGGACCCAGCCCGGTGGTTTTGCGGCGCCAGCGCTGGCCACGGCTGCGTAGGTCGCAGTTGCAGTTGGAGTGCCGACAGACGGCTTTTTTCGGTTGTCTTGTGAACTATGCATTGGTGTTCCGCTGATGAAGCGGAGGAGGAGCGGCTTCGATTGCGCACAGTATGGATGCATGGAGGAGTCACCGGCGGTAGTACGGGCGTCACCAATGCGGCGTTATTATCTGTCTTTTTCGCCAAAGTCAGATTCGCCAGAAGGGACTTATCGTTAACAATAAGTCGGCATTTGTCACAGTGGAATGTTAGCGCGGAAGGTGCCGTTCTTTTCAGGCATTCATAAAGATCGTGCTCAATGCCGCTGCACGTTGTGTGGGCCCATCCTTCGCACAGACCGCACTGCAGCGCTTTAGACCGAGAAGTGACCTTTCTGCCGCAGCTCAGGCACTTAGATGCTGCTGCTGCTCTCGTTTTGTCGAGAGTAGCGTCCAAAGTGCTAGACGCACGGGAGGTCGCAGCTCGCTGGACCTTGCTCGTCATGCTTGATGTCTTGTGGATAGGTGTCGCTATCCAAATCACCTTGTATGTGTGAAGGAATTTGACAGACGTTAAATTCTATTACCAATGTGCGTTGAAACACCGGTATTCAAGCGTATTTCACTTGTAAGACAAACGTATAGCAAGAATGGGAACGAGCCACCGGACGTCGTTATCCGCAGAGATAGTAGGCATTAACATCATCGGCCCCTTGCCAGAAACAGCACGAGGTCATCGCCATGTCTTGGTTATGGTGGATTACTTTACAAAGTGGTGCGAAGTCGTACCGCTGCGTAATGTGGATGCGTGGAGTATAGTGGCTTTTTAGCGCATGGGTGGCAAGGTGGGGAGCACCCTATCAGTTACATTCGGACCGGGAAGCAAATTTCGAGAGTGTGCTGATGAGGGAAATGTGTCACATATTCGGAATTCGGAAAACCCGCACGATGGCATATCAGCCGGAAGGGAACGTATTGGCTGAGCGCACCAACCGTACGTTGAAGATGCTGCTAACTTCATTTTTGAATGAGGAGACGCCCCGAGAATGGGATACGAATTTACCCAAATGTATCTTGGCGTATCGCGCCTCCGTCCATTCCACCACGGGTCAGACGCCACACATGATGACGGGGCGCGAACTACGACTACCTTCAGATACGCTGTTCCCGACCTCTTATCATGAACCTCTAATTGCGACCGACCATATACTTCGGATGCAGTCTAGCCTGGTTCGGCTACATCAGCTGGCAGTCTCATTTAAAAGCAGCGCAGCGCTATCAAAAGGCATACTTTGACCGAAAGGCTTTTGGGAGTCCGTTCAAGCCTGGTGATGCGGTCTGGCTGAAGGCTTTGGCGAGACCAGCAGGCGTCCCGGCCAAGTTCCGCCGCGGTTGGGAGGGGCCATATGTGGTGAAGGACGTACTATCGGACATAACGTATAGAATCATGAAACCTGGTGCGCCTGCCTCATCCATTCCACCGTCGTACATTTCAACCGGCTAAAACCGGCGGGGAAATCCGTGGTGTTGAGGACAGCGCCTGACGACGAGGGGGAATAATGTAGCATATCACTAAGCGTTTGGTTACCGACTAATATTTTGCCTTTCTCTGTTTTAGAGCAACCGGCACACAAATTCCGAAGCGACTATTTACGGCAACAGAAGGCCGAGGATTTCACGGACAGCTAATGTTGTTTGACCCATTCCTTCTTCCCTCGCTTTCCGCTGACGTGACCTTGACTGTAACCTGACGACTCGCTGTCTCCCGCGCGTGACTGTTCCCCGTTCTTCTCGTGCTTAAAGACGTGTGTTCCCTCTGCTTCTGTTGCTGTTATTTTCTTCGTAATTGTTCCTTCTTCCCACCAGCACCGTGGAATAAAACTTTGACTGGTTATTGGTTCTCATTTGCGTGTGAACTCACACTTCCGCCTCGACGTCTGTTTCACACGTTCCCCCTTGTCGAAGTCCGTTTCTCGAATACTGGAAGGAACACAATGCCAAAATTTTTCAATCATTCTGTAGCTCTCAATAGGATATCCTTGATCGCATTTTTGAGGAAGAACAAAGTTATGGTGCATTTTTGTCAGAAAAATGACAGTGCATTGTGGTTCAGTTGAAACCGCGGGACCGTGCTCCACAAATGAAGACCCCAACAAAAATGCACCATGACTTCGTTTTTCCTCAACTTTGCGATCAAGGATATCCTCTTGAGAGCTTCAGAATGATTGAAAAATTTTGGCATTGTGCTCCTTCCAGTAATCGCAAGACGGACTACGACTAGGTTCATAGG
>CALYDF020001007.1:0-17316 GCA_944474145.2 Dicrocoelium dendriticum | reverse complement strand
AGCTGTCCTGTCTACCTCGATCAGATTTGACTTGTGTAGTTCGTATGGGGGCGAATTGTTTGGAATATATTTATCTTCTACCCCACATTCTACTTAGACCTGTGGACCCGTCACAAAAGTGTTATTTCATCGTACAATAAAGAAGTTAAGTGTATTGATTGGTATCCATTCTGCTGCGACGGATATCGTTTCGCTCCTTATGTTACGGACAACTTGATTTCGAGGTTAAACGGCAGCTTCTACTGCGTCTTCAACTATCAGACCGAACTAGCCTGAATACCCACCAAAACGGCTCTTGTTTAGAGCACCTCTTTAGCACCAAGCCAACATTCTTCACCGTTGTCTTGCGTGCATCATTTGCGCCCTAGCCTCAGACATCTCCTTTGCTCAAATGCAATAGGTGCTTGACTGCACTTCAGGATTATACCCGGTTTTCTGAGCGCAAGCGTTTCCTTTCCCTCAGGGACTGCGCGAGCTACAATTGATGTCTCATAAACCATCATTGTCCAGTGAGGTCGTGCGGCACACTGTGAACCGGCTGTGTTCTTTTTAGTAATGTCTCAATTTCCGTCCATTTGAGTTGGACTACGCTAGTCTCACGCAACTCTCACAGTTTTCCTACCCAGCTCCGAAAGCGTGAGTATTCTGCGCGTAACTGTGTTCAGTCTCTACCCTATACCGATTTCTATTGTCTGGTAGCCTCTGCCCTCGCAGTGCTACGTGGATGCTACTCGGATGACAGACGTTGCGTTAAGGAGGAAAGCTACTGCACTAAGAATGATAGCTTCTGCACTAAGAATGTAAGTGATTTTGTTAAGGATGTTAGCAAGTGAGAAATTGTATAGATTACACTACGCCGGCTATAAAAGCCAAATGCCCTTGCTGATCAACTTCCTTTATATGCACAAAGCCTCCGATTATGTCAGGCATAAGCGACGTTTGTTGAAGCTTAGGTCATTCGGTGTCGGTTACACCCCTGACTTTGCTTAACACCATCTTAGAGAATCGCAATCCAAATGTTTTACTATATATCCTGGAATCACAACCACGACAAATGATGAACGGAGTACTGCTAGTTAGCGTAGTTGGTGCCACTCCGTTCCTCATATTTACATATATATGTACATAATGTTTTCGATAAAATCAAATCTGCCAAACCGCTTCTATTTGCGGATGACACAAAAATCTTCTACACATTTCCTCCAGAACGTCTGCAGATAATCCTCCAAACTATTCAAAAGGATCTGAATTCCCTTGAACTCTGGTCAAATGAATGGGTAATTAAATTCTTCAGGCAAAACTCCGGCGTACTCTGTCACAGATGTAGCATCCCACTAGGAACTTTAACTTCAACCGGGGAACCAATCTCTGTCACTTAGTCCATCCGTGATCTAGGCATAAGCTACAATGTATTCCTATAGCATTTCCCGCATAGTTGCATGAAAGGTCCAAAATTTTGCAAAGAAGGAGCAAAATTTTGCAAATCAAGTCCAAGACTTTCAAAGGAAGTCCAAAATGTTGCAAAACCCTTTGCGATTCGCCAGCCGCTCAGAGCCAATCCCCTGACCTTAAGTGTGTTCTCATTGGCCGGATGCCAAGTTCGGTACGTTAGTCAGGGGTTGAGCGCGATGTCCGTTGACTGGGTGAGACTTGTGAATAAACTTCAGAGGAATGCCCTCCGACGGGACAACTGGCTTGAATGCGCCCCCCTCACGTCCGAAACGATGGATCACAATTGGTCTGATAGCAATGGACAGCTGGAACATAAGCGCACGACTGAAACCATGTCTATGATACTAACGTCGTCGGCATGCATTCTCGCGTTCGACAGAGTATCTCATCAGATATTCGTGACCGATTTTTGGGCGCTTTCGTCAACAGTGATGACTGGCAGCTGGCGGCCACTGTGAACAACGTCAAATATCAAACAGCCTACTCCTGGATTCGTCATTATCTTGATCAGTAGCCGAATACTACGCAGGCGCACGGTCGTAAGCGGATTTTGTCGTAGGAAGACGTAAATGACATCTTGGATTGGATGGCAAGGGACTGAACTCTTACGCTACGGGAAATGTGAGTACGAGTACGAACAGAAATGGGCAACGAGATTTCGAAGTCAACAATCGCACGGCACCTAGATGGTCAATTGATAACTATGAAGAACATCTATCAGGTTCCCGAGGGAATTAACGACGAGCGAACCAAAGGGATAAGCAAGAAATTCGTTCAGCATTTTCTCCAACTTGAGAGCTATGGCGTTCTTCAGTTGGATTGAGGAAGCGAACTTCAACGTTTAATGCAAACGTACTCGCGGTCGGGCGCCCAGAGGAGTGAGGGCCTGTTGCAAAGTTACCAACTGCAGAAGCCACAATTTGCATTTAATCGGTGCACTCATGATGGAAGGGATAGTGTCGATGACCATACGGAGAGGCTCATTAACAGGTCGCCTATCTCTCGATTGGCTTAGTAGCTATATGGACAACCTGTAACGGAAATTGAGCTCCGGCAGGTTGTCGTGGTATGTGATAATGCACCATGTCACACACGACTGGAAGAACTGTCGTCAGTAGATGGATCCGATGGAGTAACCATACTGAGATCGATCCCATACTGTCGGTTCCTCAATCCAATCGAGAATGTTTGACACGTGGCGAAGGCCAGAGTGAAGAATGAGAGTGCACTGCGTTAAACTTCTGGCCAGGGATCCCTAGAAACCCATGAAGCAAATGGAATGGTGGCTGCAGTTCCTTGAACGCATTGCCAGATCAGCCACCAAGGATATCAGCGTTGTGGGATGTCGCAATGCTATTCGACATATGCGTGTACAAGTTCCTAATTGTCAAAAGATGACATGTTTGATCACCTTGCTAGCCTACTTTTTTACGTACCTGGTTGTATAGCACGTCACTGGCAGCGCGTAGGGACGTGTGAGTATTCGCAGTGTTGTCAAAATTTGTTTGCGCATACGTAAGTTTGTGTGTTCGTACGGGGGTTGAAGCGATATCTTATGTCTAGCGCAAGGGAGTGACCCAGGACCGGCTTCCAGTGAGCCATACCCGAGTGATATGTTCAACTTATGGTTCTTTTCGTGCTGGTATTCGCTGCGCCGTACTCTTTCATGATCAGCGTGAGATAAGGTAAATACAGTTCCTTTGTTCGGAAAACTAGGATGTTTGGAAAGCGCTTTGTAGGAACAAGTGAGCTTGTCGGGTAAAGCAACCGTCAGATATATCACAGTATGGGACAGTAGCGTGGCTAATTGAATAGTATTGAACAAGTAATTATTGCGCACGTTATGTCAGGCTTTTCCAAGAGTGAGAGGAACTGATAGATGCGGGTTCGCAAATATGTCCATTGCCAGACAAGATGTCGTCATTAAAGCTGAACGAATGAATCGCGTGTTTAATAGAAACCATCTCTGTGCGATGTTTGTCTGCTGTATTTGAGTGCACTGGCGCGTTAACTCGTTACCCGATTGGAAGTTAGTCTGTCAAGTTCGGAACCCACATCAGCCGGTTTGGAAGCTGTACTTTAGATTTAAAATCAACCATTCCTACAGCAAGCCCAATTTAAGTTGCATGCCAGAAAGGCCCGAATAGCTGTCCAGAACGACTTCGATAGTGTCTTGATTGTTCGGATGATCCCTTGTTTCACCCATTAGCATGCGTAAACAAATGGGGGTGTAGTTGGCGTGGATACAGTGGCGTAGCAACTACTTTTGCTGTCCGTGGCAGACGTACAATTGCTGCCCCTCTCGTAGTTGTAAACCCTGCAATTGAAATTGTCATTCAATATTGCGTTTCACATAACAACAATCACAGATTTAATTTTAGAGTGCTGTCTTGAATGCAGCTATTTGAATTGTTAAAACACTCGTGTTCAACATGTACAGGCACACGTTTGGTGCACCACTTGAAGAAGCTGGTATCCGAGCTGAATAAGCGCTCATCGAACGCAATTGAACATCACTGGTCGAAAATCCAGCAGACTTTGCTAGCAGCGGGTATGTCTTAGTGTGGCAATTCAAATCGCCAACATGCACACTGGCTCAATACGCCGTCTCAGGAACTTATAGATTCTTGTCAACGTATTCCGGCTGATAGCGAACACAAAAAGACTCGCAAAGATTTCAGGGCGAAACTGGTTGCTAATCTGAAAGGAGACCGGGAAGCCTGGTGCCCGAATGGTCTGCACGCTTTGCTTACAATCATAATGCCACTGGATCGAATATATTTTCCTGACCTGCTTTGTCATCCTGGATGTCTTCTCGGTGCTCACCCAGTGTCTGAAACCCCCGTCGACTAAGTGTTACACTGAGCCGATACCGTGAACAGGATGATCAAGTGTCACAATATCTGATCATCGCTTGAATCCTGGTGCCATTTGTGACAAATATCATTGCCTGTCGTGCAAGTGCGAAATATTGCCAAGCAGCCGGTTTATGTACGGCACATATATCTCTCAACAGGACTTGGGTGCGCAAGAATCCGTTACTGCAACTTTCATACCGCTTATCGAAATGATTCTAAGTTGTTAAACGTGATACTGACAGAATATCAGATAGAGACAAGCGGAATTTTAAAGTCATTACTACCATCTATCTGAGCTCAGGAAATGTCGCTTGCGAAACCGCAAATTTCTCACAATTAAGGTTTTCAGACTGCAGCCGTGCGAAAATCAGAACGGTATAAACTACCCAATCTGAAGATGTATTCGACGCACAAGGATACGTAAATAATAATACTGCCGTTCACATTCACTATGTGGTGCAATCCCTAGCTCGCACCCTTGCTCCTTGGGTTTACTGTGAATATGTTGTTGCATTTACATAAGTACAGACAATTGTCTACATTGCACACAGGACATAGTGTCTCCATTAGCTGCGTGTGCAGTTTTGTCATTAGTTCGGTTGCAACATTTAACCGTAGTTTAGCCCAGCCAGCGGTGGACAAGTTGACTGAGTGTTACTCTGGACTGGCTCAACGTCTTTCAATTACTTCGTGTCGGGCCTCAATACGCTGCGTATTTTTAACCCAATTTCCTGTATGTAGCTCAACCTTCCCTTGAAAATCTCTCTAACCAGCCTTGGTCGTCGTGATTCGCATGATTGCACTTGTCAAAGGACGGGGTGGAGGGACATACATGGGCGTCGCACACAGGTGTCACAAATTACAAACCGGAATGACCTAGAGACCAAAGGTATGTGAACGATGTGACTGGCCGTGCTAAGCTGAGTTCAAATGTTGCAACGCAATAATGACGTTGCTCGAAGTTACGTTCCAGGTTGAAGTATTGTAGTTAAATCCCCCCACGTTGAGATATTGATAACAAGTATTGACCAGGTAGATATAAAATGCTCAGACGCTAATGCTGACGAGGGCGTAATTCTGAAAATGCGGTTCTTTGATTAATGTGTTTCGCGTTGCGAATATCCTAAACGTTTACAAAATACTCCGTAGAAATCGGATTAATCCAACTAATGTGGCGTTGAAACGGCATACGTTGAACGAGCGTGCCACCATTGCCTCGAGACTTGAGGAGCTGGAATGTAATCGCTGCGCGTATTCCGTCACATTGGACAAACTGGATGCAGTGGAGCGCAAACAATTCGATACCTTTGTTCAACGAATAGTCGCAAAGCAAGAGGAGAAGCGCTCAGCTTCATTGCGGCGTCAGGTTTGCACAACAGGCGAAAAATTTATTCCCCCCCCCCCACGAACCGGAAAGGTATGTTCACAATTTTACGTCGTTGCACTTGGATAAGACATTGCTTGAGGTGCTCTCACTCGGTCCAAAATTTTGCTGTCCCCTCAGTTATTCAAGACAATTAGAATTAGAAGTGCAGTGTGAAAATTTGTATGCCCAGGTTTCTATGCTTACGCCCTCGTCAGCATTAGCGTCTGAGCATTTTAAGTCTACACTGTTCAATACTTGATACCAATATTTAAAATACAAACCTAAACTTAAGTCTTTGCTGAAAAAAGACCACATAGTTGCTCTCAAATCTCTCAAACAAAATGAGAATGTGTTCCTTTCAAGGCCGGATAAGAGGACAGGGATCGCTTTGAAGGAGAAAGCTGATCATATCGACAAGCTGAACGCCATCCTTAGCAATCGCTCGAAGTTCCGGAAAATGGAGGATGAAAAGGACAAAAGTGCAGCAATAGAAAAGACAGTTACCAAGCTTCTACGGCGCTTGAAACAGGAAAACATGCTTGACTCCGCCACATTCGCATACATTCGTCCCACAGGGACGGTGATCCCGAGACCCTACGGCTTATCGAAGGTGCATAAGGAAGGACTTTCACAAAGGCCCATACTAGGCATGTGCCATTCACCGTATCACGCAACAGCCAAGTGGTTAGCTAAGCTTCTAGAACCGGTGAGAAATATTATGTCCAGGTACAGCCTACGAGACACATTCAGTTTCTTAGACTCTATAAGACAGCATCAGCTAACCGGAAGAAAGATAATTTCGTTGGATGTAGTGTCGCTCTTCACCAATATTCCGTTAGAAGAGACAATAGAGTATATATGTGACACCGTTCGAGACCATCAATTGGGCATCGGTCGTTCAAGTGATCGATTGAAACAGCTACTTCTGCTGTGTACTAGTAACATACAATTTCAGTTTAAGGGGGTCATATACAGACAAAAAGATGGAGTAGCGATGGGCTCACCGCTTGGACTGCTACTAGGTGATGTGTTCATGAGCAAATTAGAGAATACCTATCTGAGCAGTGTCAGTATCGGTCTACCATATTACGGACGATATGTGGATGATATATTTTGCGTGACAGATAGGCACTGTTGCCCAGAGACAATTTTAGCCCATTTTGACTCAGCGCACCCTAATGCCAAGTTCACTCTAGAAACTGAAGGCAATGACACGATGTCCTTCCTAGACGTTCAGCTTAGTAGAAGACCAGATGGATCGGTCCAACGGAGGGTGCATAGAAAAGCAATGTGGAACGGACAATATCTACATTTTGTCAGTTTTGTCCCAATAAATCGGAAACGCAACTTGATTAGACGTCTAACCGAAAGGGCCAGAAGGATTTGTAGTGAGGACACAATTGCGGACGAGCTCAGTTTCTTAAGTGGCGTTTTCGAGAGAAATGACCATCCAGAGAAATTTGTTCGGAAATATATGGAGTGCAGAGAAATGAGAGCTAAACCAGCTTCGGTAGAAAAGAAACCGGTTATTTGTCGTTGCCGTTAGAGGGGGATGGTATAGCGCGGGCAACATCTAGAAGATTATCTGACGCTATGAGCCATACCTACTACGCAGCGAGCTTGTAGCTAAGTCTTACAACACCAATCGTGAGGCCTCAACTGAAAGACAGACTTCCTTGGCCATGTGCTTCTTACTGTGTATATTCCTTCTCTTGTTCATGTCGAGCAAGATACACCGGAAGAACTACTAGGAGGCTGTCTGAGAGAATACGTGAGCATTTTTCAAGCTAATCTACGCAATGGTAGGAGAAAAACTGTGATGAGCGTCGTGTTGGCACACTTGGTTGATTCTAATCACCAAAAAGACACCCGCCAATATTTCCAACCCATTTACCGTGTACCTGGACGCCTTTCACGAGTGGTAAAATGTCACTTACTAGCAGCAGCTGAGGTAATTGCTATCCGCCACCAAAACCCAGAATTATGTGCTCAAAAACGGTTCGTTCAGATTCTGTGTTTACCCTATCCCGCTATCACAACGACTAATGTTGAGGGACATGAGTCATCGATCACTTCTGATCTGATTACTTAGCACTTTTATTCCAATGACTTGAACTTTACCATTATCTGCTGTTTTATGTTAATCTTATTCCTATCAGTTGTGGTGTTTTAGTCTGACGAGAGCCACCGAAAACGAGCTTGTTCGCTAAATTGTTGTTCTGATGTCCACGCCTGGGATATATTTGCACATAAATTTCATACAGCTGTGCGCAGCGACTACGTTTTTGTGCATATATTACACGGAATAATTAATCACAGTTTCACTCTCGGAAGCCACAAGTGCTTTAATATACTCATTTACCGGTCATTGGAATATTTCGGCGTTGAATATTACATAAATGTTGATTTACTGATTCACACGGCGTGTTCTACACGTTTAAAATTTTACACAACATTATGCGGTTTTCCAACAGAGGGTGCACGTAAATCTTGAACGTATGAACCTCGTCGACACACATTCCGAGTGATTTGATGATTATCCTCGCTATTTGGTCGGCTTTGGATGCTATGGAATCGATCTGCTGCCTGACAAATATTGCGCTTGATTATTGAATACCCAGATCTCGTATTATGTGGCGGTGTGGAATTTGCTTTCCTCAGATGTATAAGGTGTCCATTTCAATTGTCATCGATGGACTAACATATAGCACTTATCCGTAGCGGATGATATTTGTCATTTGTCACACTATATTTTGATTCCACATCTACAGTTGTTCTTTTGTTCGGCATAAATATCTCACCTCACAAAATTGCCAACATGGCGTCTCCACACGAAGAACTGTAGCCCCAAATGTGGTAGTATATATGAGGTACATAGGGCGAGATCCATGTTTAAATTGTATTATATATTCTGAATTAAGTGAGGCACTGCCAAGCTAACCTAGTCTGATCAGAAGGTTCAAAGGGAATGCAGAATGATTTTATACATTTGATGTACAAAAACACTCGTGGTTCTAATTCTATTGACTGTTTTGCCATTGATTTTTTTGGAAATTCGTCGGAATCCAACACAAAACTTTCAAATACGTCCAGGTGGATGGATGGGAAATAATGTTTTATGAGGTGAGCACCAATATGTACATTTGAAATGTGGTTTAAACTTCATAATATTGCCATATAAATATATACATATAAATAGTGAAAACGTGTGATCATACTTGATAACAAGACAAACGTTTAAACTGAGAACTGTATCCATCACGAAAAGTCAAACAGTTAGAATTAATGACGTACCTCACACAAGCTGTAAGATGTGGTAACACAGAGCTACTGGAATTGCGTACGTAACTTTGGTGGGTTAGTTGCAGTAAGTCTATGTCTTGCAGGCACTCATGCCTTTCAACTATCTGTCTAATGGAAACGAAGCACTATATGTGGGCTAAGGAAATGCTGGCTAATTTAACCCATCAATGTGCGTACGCTTCTAAAATGCCATCAATGGATCTTCAAGCTATGGAAGAACAAGTAAGAAGGAGTGTAGATGAAGCGAAAATCGAAGATGTATCCTATCCATCCAACTCATCGATGTGCCCATGTTTTCAAAGTCACCGATGGGTCATCCATATGAGTGCCGTAAATAATATGACAGCATCGACTAAGAGGAAATCAGAGATAGCTATGGTTTATCCAATCTATCGATGTAGCACTGTTTTCATAGGCCACCGGTGGGTCATCAATTTGAGAAATACCGCAAGGTGTGACAAAGCAGTAGGAAGGAAGGAGAGAGAAAGTTATCTTGCACGAAAAGCTCATGATAACGGAAAACTGAATTTCACATTTTGTCGACAAGCCTTTCTCGCATTATTGTCTGTACTATTAGATTGTGAACTTCACGAATACTTAGACGTTATCAGGCCCGTTCTCTTACACCCATTCAGCCGTGCAACTGTCACGAAAATGTTGTTTAACTTTATTAACAGTTGAGTACTCGTCTTGTTGCCACTTAAATGTTCGCTGCGAAAATGTACATTTGATAGCCTGAGGCAATCTCTTCTATAACGTGAGACATTTTTGTGTAATGGTGTTGTACCGCAGACCTATGTCAAAAAGAGGTAGTTTTATCAATGTGGTTGTTCCTTAGCCAATACGGTGAAGATCCTTGGAACATCGCAGGATATTAACTACTGTAGGTCAGTCGAAGGATGATTTTGAATAATATATATAAATTCAGTGTTAATCTTTGATGCCATATCGGTTCGATTTTTAACAACTGACATCTATATTTAGAAGTGAGCTTAGAGATTCAGCCCACGATTCAATTCATAATCGACCTTTGTGCAGCTTCGACTTCACTCGTGTCGCATCTTCTTATGATCGGTGACGTTGGCATCAAGCATTTGTGAACGGCACTTGACACTAAACCGGGTCTGCCTTATCGCACACATACACGACTGCTTGAGCACCACTTATGTACAACCCCACAAGCAATGTTATTCAGAAGCGCCAGAGTACATTGCAAGACAGTTCAGCCTACGTGGTATGACCCACTTTATCATTTCAACTGACTCACAGGATGATTGGAAATTTCCCAATGTTGTGTATGCCAACCCTGTGGTAACATGATTGAGTGGACCAAGTGATGAACAGGACCCGCACCTCGTCCATCCACAAAATTCTAATGAAGCCCCGGTGAATTAGTTCAAGTTGTTATTGCGTAATGATAGTCGGAAACTGCTTGTCATCAGTGAGGCTTTGTTGATATAGACGATTCGTCGGCTGTCTTACGCACACAAACTACTGATGTAATAGCTAAGACTACACCGCTTTCAATTGTGCATTATCCATCACTCACCAGTGGGCGCAATTGCACTAGTAGGGCTCCCACTCATTTAACTCAAGTTATCTTCTTGGTTCGATGAAGGGGACTCACTGTTTTACACGACGAGTTTCGCTCATGTGGAGTATCGGCTGGCATGGAATTTGGGCTAGTGGTGCTAGAGGGGCGGTGAGAAGGTGTGGACCGCGGCTCGTCTCTGGGTCCGGCACGCCCACTGAAGGGTCAGCGCTTGACGGATGTGGCGAGTCAAATAACTTTGAGTGCGCGAGTGCTGCACATTTGCAGCTCACCGTGGTTTGTTGATGTGCTTGATAGGGGACTCGAGATTGCACTCGTCTATAGACTTTATTGAACCGTTGTTCGATTTAATTGCTCCTGGGGATTATCTCAGAGCGTTGCCTCATAGTTCCCAGTACGTTCGCTGATTGAGCGCACTTGCAGACGTTCACCCATCCATGTACGTGGTTTTTCTTTGTGCGCAATCACTGCACAGTGCGAGCAGCAGAGGAGGCGTGACATGAGATTGCGTGCCGCCGAGTTACCTGTCTAAAGCTGTTGAGTGTAAGGAATCATCAGTTTGACGGAGGAAAACAGCATTAGCCAATAAACTGCAATGCGCTATGTGTGGCCATGACATTTGCGGGAAGGCACTGCTGTAACTGTGAAGCGGGTAACGGGTTAGTGATAATTTGCGTGTTCTGCTCTGTATGCAATTACCTTATGCTGTTGGAGTTTGCACACCGCGGACTGGCGCAGCGCCTATGCGGGGTTGGTGGAAATGCGAGTCCGTACGCCACAATTACACAACCGAACCGTGCTTGGTAAAGGTAGTATGATTGCGTTGTGTTTGATGCTGGGCATTAACTATCCACTGCCCGTTTTCTGGTTGGCTCATCGGATAACTTCTACGTACTTGTCTGCGTTTCTCAACACATACTGCAAGGAAACAACGTCCCAGCTCCTGCACACACTAGCTCCGCCTACATGCTGAATGCTTCCGCGACATCGAAGGCACTATGTTCGTCATTTAACCAACCGTTAACGCGTGGTTCACTTACATTGCGAGCACTGCAGCTGCCATGGTAAGTGCTACGATTTAGTAGCAGTCGAGATACCACAGCCGCGTCTGCGAAGTACAAACACAGTAATATAACTACCGAGATTACGGTTGCCGATAGTATGTCCTAGTGTTGTTCAAATTGCACAGCTGTATTGCACAAGGCAATCTTACGTGGCTTTTAAGTAAAAAGAATTAGTGAACGCTAAAAACAATATATCAGGGAAATGAAAGAGGTTTACAGGTCCATTAAGTGTATTGCATGCACGTACCTTGCACTGACATGTTCCATCATTTGTTTACAGTGGTGCTGCGTAAAGCTGGCTCGTCTTTCGGATACAATCTTCTCAAAGAACTGGATCACCCATTCGTTTTTATTAAGCGCACCAGCTGGATCTCCTCGCAGCATCTCGGAATATCCGCGCCGCATGGCTTGTTTGACGTTCGCCTTGATGATACTCCAAACGGCTTCTATGGGGTTCAGTGAAGGCGAATATGGAGCGAGTCGCAATAGTCTCCCTGGTTGGTAACTGTCCCCTTGGAACCCACGTTCCACATCCGTGTGGCATGGTGCGTTGTCACAAATCAGCAGACACCTGTCATTAACAGCGGTGCCGTTGGCATCAAGCATTTGCCGCAACCACCGCGCACAACGTTCCCTGTTGTAACTCCCCCTCAAGACGGTATATTCCCAAAGTCCATCTGCAGTCATTGCGCCGATAAGGTGTAGATTTTGTCCACGAGTGCTCGCTACAGTGCACTGCGCACGTGTGCTACGTGCTGAACGCCCCCTTGTGCGAGCGCAAAACAGATTGAAACTCGTCACATCAATCCAAACTGGTTGCCACCCTTAAGCTTCCAAGTTCATCAGTTGCAAAACATAAGACTTCCTTCGTCTTTTGTTCTCAAACGTATTCATTGACTCCGGTACAGCATGTAGCTTTTTCATGGTAACGAGGCGAGCCTCTAGATACCTAGCTACTGTGCTGATGCTCACCTATACGTTGAGCTCTACTTTCAAACGGAAACGAAGACACTCAAATGTTATGGTAGGCTCCGCTGCTACCCAGTCCACCAGATTATCCACCTGAATGTCAGTCAATGATTTTCGACGTGTCCCGCCAGGTTTACTTTTTGGTTCGTTTGACTCTAACGTTTTAATCCAACTTTGGCAAGTCTTCAGGTTGACATTTAACACAGATACAACCTGCTTCCAGTCATCGCGTTCTTCATAGGTGTTCAATATTCTTGCTTTAACCTCCGCCGTATGGCGCATGCGTGGGTCTCCTCTTGACATTATGTGTAGAGTGAACTAAATGAGGTTAATTTGCACCGTATGATTACCTACGTGAAGTATTCGCGCTGTGCCGAGGTGCAAGTAGATACTTTGTAAGATGGAGACGGGTTCAAACGGAGACGTATGGGGAAGCCAAAGTTGTGGGCATCAACTATACTGAGAAAAGTATATATATAGGGGAGTTCGTATTGGCCAATCTAAGTGCACCAACGGCGCAGAGCGGTAATGGATGGACCACGACTAGAGCGCAGGCGACCTTCGTTACAATGTTATGGCATTCAATGTCGCAAACGCGGGACAATGGGGCATCGAGTAGCAAAGACAGGAGTTTCCGTGGCACTCCCTTCAGGGCGGACAACTGTTGCTGACTTTGTGTGTCGAACGAGACCGAAAATCTCCCGAAGCGTGGTCGAGGTGTACGGCACGCCGCAGTGCCGTAGGTACGTCTGGATTATGGAATCATTAGGTACCCCATACATAAGTGTTACCGCAATTACAGGTGAACCAGGAAACACTAGAGCCTGGTCCGATTGCAGACACATACTCATAATTGCGTGACAGCCTTGAACTGAGGTGCGCCATGTGTGGCCTACACCAACAGGGCTAATTTGGGTCAATGTCATCGAGGGGTTCGGTGGGCACATGTGACACGATGTGAACGTTAGTGCTTAAAAGCAGTGCTGCCAATATGCTCATTGAGGTCAGCACATGTTGTAGGAACCGATCGCCACTGCCTGTTCGGCATGCATGCAACCCGAAACAGCCTTCCAGGTGCTGTTCAGAGTCCGAAGGCAACCCACTAAAATATTCATGTAACCAGTAACAATCACGGTCTCAGTAATACCTGGTGACGATAAAAGTGGTTCTTCATACCCTCCGGACTGCAGCCACTGGGGGCGTAAACACAAGCATTGAAATGCACGACATCCTCAGACGGTTGTTATTCACCGTAATAGAGTTTCGAAGTCGAACAGCACACATCGGCTGTTGACTTGCATTCAGTCGAGTAGATTGCATTCTGCATGAACGCTGAGGGCGATACGGACAGCATAATAACCTTGAGCTATTCACTTCGTATCGACAGAGGCGCTAGATTGTAATCGTTGTCAGCAGATTCGGAACCAAGAAGTGGAAGATTCGTCACGACGCGGTTACCTTGTATAGGTGTTTCGGAGACAGCAAACACCACTGACGGGGGAGTGTATATTGAGAGTTAGTGCTGCTGTTGGCCGATCTGAAAAAGTGAGTGGACGTCAAATGAACCATTGAGAAATGCGAACTCGGTTTGATAGCTTTAGTTACGATGTCAGTGACAGTCCCGTGCGCAATAAACGGGGGAGAGGAGAGTGGTACGGGTAGAGGAGAAGAAGTGTTGGCGACTGGGTTGAGATGGTCGATTATACTCTCCTGCTCCCATTCCGGAAGAGGGTTGTTGGTTGAGGTGCCCTACCATTAATCATTCACTCAACAGTCTGATGAACAACGCGGTCACGTATATGGAGGTTCACTTGAGTGACTCCATCCAGAAACTTTGGCCAACTGGTTGACCCACAATGTAGTGGGGAGCAAGTTCAACTGGAGAGCGTGATTGCAGTGCCTCATTGGGATCTGCTTGAGGCCTGTCAGATGCAGCTTTTGAGAAGCTAGGGTAATTCATGTGTGACCACAAGCAACCGCATGTGGGAATTGGCGGGTTGACACCTATTTCACCAGCAGTTGCCTGGATTGAAGCGGGAGGTAGCAAACCATTAAGCAGCGCGTGGTGCACTCCCACGATCAGAAACAATGTGTGGCACTCGCGCTCTACGCCAATCCAGCAGTGAGATACTCTAAAACCAGTTGTCTCCGGTGGCTCCTCTAAGGGAAAAGGATCATGAACCTCTACCAACCTTCAAAGAGGATTGTGAGACTGAGTTAATCCGAGCTATAATCATTGACACGTTTGGTATGAGCAGTCCTGATGGCACTTGGAAATTGTCCCCGAGCGAACCTCAATAGTTTACGAAGGTAGGCAAAGTATCGCATCAAACTAACGTACAGTCCGGTCACGTCGCGATGGGTTTTGTTTCTTCGCCATGTCGCGGTTGTACTGGGTAATATCAGTCTAAAACTTGCCAACGCTTACGAGATCAGTTTCCACTTTCCTGACATACTACGATTTATTGAGGATAACAACGCTTATTTACAAAAAGTTCACAATTATTCGATAGCTGCGCATCTGGAGGATTCAATTTTCATAGCTTGGCTGACTACACGCGTGTAAGATACTCTTCAAACGAAACCACATATTCTACATCTATAGGTTCGAAAGGTAGACCCTACAGTTCTCTATCGTCGAACGCGACCTACGTCACTGGTTCGGGATGACGGGTTGTTCTGAGCAAACGGAACTGTCATTACCACGTAGAACAAGAAGTTCAAACAAGGCAACCAAAACTGAAGCACGGCGTCACTTATCTGGAGCATACTCAGCGTCGCGGTTTCCAATTGTGACTTTAGAACGCGTAATTTGCCAAATGATAAGAGGAGGAAACAGGGGCATTACTGATTAGCTGATAATCTGTTAATGCTTATGTTGTTCTGAGTTAAGCAAATCATGTACGCCGCTATTTACTGCAATTTACTGCAATAAATGAGATCATTCCTTGCAACTTGCAGCGTAGTTTCACCGCCCCGTGTTTCGGAATTCTTCTTTTCTCTTCGTGTGTCGCCCCTTGTAAAAGACCACATTCGATCTGTTTCGTAACAATACAAATCATGTGTGAGAACGGTTGGAAGAACCTCTCAGGCCATTACATGTCATAACAACCGCAATGGGAACCATGACGCAAGTATAATAAATATTTCCCAGGAGCAAGCTCAATGGAACAGCGGCATAACAAAGGCAATAGGCGAGCGAAACCTCGGTGAGGATGCCAATGTGCACTGTGCGCACACTCATCCTGATTCGAATCGCTACATCCATCAAACGCGGACCTTTCAATATTGCGCTCAGTGAGCATGCGACACCCCGAACCACATTGCGATCCACACGCTGTCCACGTCCCTCCGGTGTCACTAGCCCAACTTCCATGCCAGCTGATCATCTACAGCGGTATTTGTGAGCTACTTCATGTCCTTACTCCCAAGGGCCAATGCATTCGCACTAATTCACGGGTGTGCCTCGGACAGCGTAGCGATGAAATGGGCGGACACACCGCACAATCATATTTCACGTATAAGTGGAAATGCTTGCAAGGTTTAGTGCCAAACACCATGATCACTCGTGACTGCTAAGCCCAGGTGATACCACGTGAGTTTTGCGAGTATAACCCCTAGAATGTTTGTAGCTTCAGTGTAGGCAATAATGCCTGAATACGTGTCTCCAGCGCGACTGGGCACCCACCAAATCGCACGCGATGTGCGGCACCCCCAAACTTCTCTGGTAACTCATGTCGTAAACTAGTCTGATATGCCATTGGTTGCGTTGGGATTGGTCACCCAACGAGGGGGCGCTTTGGTGCGTTCTCTCCAGGTGGATGATATTTTGAAAGATGTATGGACGAAACCTACTTCCTTAAGGCTACGTTTGAAAGCATTATGGATGAAATTACTGAGAAAGGGTGTAGACTGTCCTCTCTCGCGAGCCAGTCGAATATGTCAGCATGAACGTGGGGCAGAATACGCGAAATTGTGCTGGAGAATTTTCGTGGTTAAGCCTATGGATCGCGCCGGGGGATATGCATTTAAGCTATAGATGCACCACGCAATGTTGGATTTGAACGAGTGACAGTTCGTTTGAAAGCCTTTGAAATGGTCTATCGAGTGAGACCAAACTATGTCTCCGATGGTTGGAGCTAGGCGCGTTTTGGCGCTTGTATATCGGCGAAACACTGCTAGGAATTTAATAAATAAATAAATAAATAAAATGTTTATTCTCGACTGAGCGAGGCACGTCTGCACAGACATGATCATATTAAGAGTACAAACTGTGATCAGTCAATGTACAATGGATCAATGAGATTGTCACATAGATTGTTATATAAATGTATGTAAGTGTGTATGTGGGCGTGTTTAGCCGTGTTTATGGAGTTCGTAAATGTATTCCAGTCTTTTTGATCGTGCTTGAACGTGTGGCCAGTGTTAAATGGGTGCTTGATGGCTGTGGACTTGAAGCGGTCGTCCGGATAAGCAATGGGTGACTTTAGTTGGTGGCGAGTCACAACCGCCACGTCACAGTGTTGTTAAGCGGACATTTGTGGCTTTTTATAGGGAGAACGCTTGCCAGGCGGAAACCCACCACGTCCTGGAACACTGCCGCCGAACTATTTGCTGGAAGGGGTAAACCCAATCCACCCAGCTGGCACCACGAGGAGGTTGTTCGGCCAGCCAGTGCATCCTGCACTGGCGTCGCGGCTTACAAACCTACGCCATGGATTTACATCCTCCTACAGTTGACTGGTCTGATCC
>CALYDF020001006.1:0-17332 GCA_944474145.2 Dicrocoelium dendriticum | reverse complement strand
ATCTGTGGAACAAGTGAAAACAAAATACGTCTGGAAATAATTGGTTGGAAACCATGACCAGGACCATCCTTTTGCACGGTGTTCCCGAGGATGATGGACATGATGAGCAGGAAGCAACCACCCACGACTAGGAACAGAGGAATTGCATTTGCTAGACTCTTTTCATGTAAAAGAGCGTAGCACTAGCAATTCGCGGCTTCGCAGATGAAAGATCTACAACAGATGCGGCCCTAGGATTGTGAAGGTGACTTCAATCCAGAGAGATGTCAACAAGGGTATTGAAGTTTTGTTTGCATGTCGCAACAGACCATATGATGAGCTTCAGATCAATACAGCCGCCTTAGGCCAACAGTCCAGTGCAGCAATCTGAGTAAGCTTTTTCATAACAACTGTTCTGATAACATCACATCAATCCGATAAAACTGTTGAACACATCCCATAGTTTATATACAAATTTATGACCAAGTAGGAAATATGTTAAAATAAAATATATATTATCGATAAATCGAAGCACGCCCTTTGGGCATGATCAGGGTAAGGCAATGTTGTCGGTAACAGCAAAATTAGGAGACCCAAAAACAGTAGTATGACGGATGTAGTCAGCTGTGTGGTCCCGTAAGGCATAAAGAATGGATGAAGTTTATTCTCGAGCAAATTGTAGCAGGCCTTGGCAAGCATGATGTAAATTGCACAGACGAACTAGTTTGCAGTGTATGGGTGAGATGCAAAAATAATCGTTACAGATCGTTGGAGTGCAGCATGTGCTGGTGAGGAACCTGACCGTTGATGTTTTGTTCATAGTTCGGATCAGGTGAGTGTAGCATGAGGAACAATACGTAAAAGCCTTTTAATATTAGTGGTATGTCACTGTTCCAACATGTGATTGCAGATGGATGAGAGGGAATATGTGAAATGTGGCACCGGTCAACTTGCCAGTGGGTAGTAGAGGGCAGTGACTTTATTTGGTGGCGAGTCACATCCGCCACGTCGCATTGTTGATAAATTGACATTTGTGGCTTTTTCTTACAAAGAACGCAAACGAATTTATCACCGCCCCACCCAAACAAGGATTAGTGGTCGAACTTTCACCGGTCGGTGCAACATCACACCCAGTACACGTCCCCCGACCAGCTACTGCGATCAGAGAAACTTTCTTCTATACACACTAATGCACAAATTATCCTGATAGAGTTTGCTGAACTGCAGCTACGTTAAGCATCATATAAATGGAATCTAATCCCCGTAATTAATTTTAGTTGCACTCGGAAGTTACTGATATTCAAGTAGCCATACATGCATTTTCCCTTGCCTTTACAAGGGAGTTTGATTACTTTTATGTTACTACAATGACCTGCAGTGCGTACCGGTGAACAATCGAGTAACAAGGTTAAGAGACTTACACGGTTGCCGTGCGCGACCTAGACGCAACGATAATTACCTTGTGAAAGTTGTTAACGTTACTTCAAGGTCAACCACAGAGATGGGCTCTCACCTGACATTAGTCTTGGGGAGGGTCATGCGACGATGATACAGCCATGTTGTTCTCTTAAGTGAATTAAATCTTCACAATCCTGATGTTCCATCATCTTCAGCTAACAATCCAAGGTGGATCTACAAGCTTTTACTACGAGCGTTCCGCTATGTTGCTAGGTGAGGTTCTCTCACCTGATTAAGAGCGGGAAATAAACCCTCGGTGCCTGATTTAGTGCTTACGAACCGAAAGCTCATGATCAATTAGCCAACGATGAACAGCTACCTGTGGCTGTTATAACGGCACAATACGTTACTACGATGTGTGTTAGCGGATTGTCTGCAAGAACATATTGACTCGTTTCGGATAATCTTACACTACGACATACGAACAGAAATTGCTGGAGAAGTTAGCTGGTAGCTTCCGGATTACTGTTGTGTTGATACTGCACGGATAGTGTTTGGTGGTACGTTCAGTACTCTGATCACCTCCGCATCGAAGAACAGGACCATTCCTTCTGCGACAGCTCCATCAATCATTCGAAGCAGAACCAGCAAGCACATGGCTGAAGGACGCAGCTATGCGTGTGTACAGAGAGGAACCTAGTTCTGATAATGGGAGCAAATATAAAGTGCAGCGTAATCAATGCACCACGCTTGTATGTGAGGACAATTTAACACACTAACCGCGCCTAGCCGAATGGTTTTACGTTAACAAAAGCACCCGTAGGCATATGTAAACAGTGTAGTGTTTCTAGACCCATCTCAACCAATAAATGTGCTTAAACGGCCGAGGATGCAGCCAATGCTCTGCTAATCCAATGTACTGTAGTATTATTACGGGACATCAGCATGTGTCAAATGTCTGCTTTATTCACCCAGACGCCAGTATTTACATACAACGTTTCTAGTTCAGCGACCGGTTTGAGAAAGTTGTTCTCATTGCTCCTCCATTGTTACTCGGCGTTGACTACATTCACCCGAATGCACTGCAGGTTGCAGTTACGAGGATAAGCGAGAAATTAACCCTATACTTTCAAAGGGGTTTCAATGAACTGCAGGTACATAATGTGTGGAAGTACAGTATTATTACCCGATTTTCATGGGTGGTATTCGTTTTGAACTCGCCGGCTGTCGTCCAATGATTCATGCACTCGCAACTAGCAAAGGCACAAAAAGGTTTATTAGAAAGATCCAAAATCATAGCGCCGGAGACGAACGGATTTCGTAAACATTGATTATCTACTGAATGCACCCGGTAGTTGAGTAGAAACAGGGGAATGTGTCACCGGTACTAATGTCATCTATCTCGACTATCCATTATGCTGACTGTGAAACATAAATGGCATTCACTGTGATTTAATTTGCTTGTCAAAGATGATTTCCAGTTTAGAAAATACTCACGACTTCATGAGTAGTGTTACTCTAGGTGACATCTCTTTTCAGTACAAGAACGTGCA
This sequence comes from Dicrocoelium dendriticum, assembly GCA_944474145.2. Taxonomy (NCBI): domain Eukaryota; kingdom Metazoa; phylum Platyhelminthes; class Trematoda; order Plagiorchiida; family Dicrocoeliidae; genus Dicrocoelium; species Dicrocoelium dendriticum. The sequence goes on along the minus strand of CALYDF020001006.1, from coordinate 14,402 downwards.
TTAATAAGGGCAAATGAAAGTAATTGCCACTTAGAAATATCTTAGGTTTAAGGGTATTATTCCACGACCTTTTAGTTGCGCAATTGGTCAGAAAGGTGATTAATTAGGGCACTGCAGCGGGTGGAGTTAGCTGGAAATCTTGAAATTTGGCTTTATCAACTCTAACACTTATTAACTAACTGTTATCTAAGAGCTAACAGTTATTCTGACTAAAAGCACATATCACCTCGGAAGTGCCACCCAAAAGCTGTGGCGCGGATGAATAAGCCAAAAGAGCCCTATTGCTTGTGGATGCTGGGTGTGGTCCATCGGCACCACTATCCAACTGCTTCATTGGTTACGATCCGATTGATCAAAGTTCAATTACTTGAGAAATACATTTGGCATTGAGATTGTGCGTCACAATCAAATCACCCGACAAACACTTCAAACTGACCATCCAATCAGTCAATAACCACTGTGAAAATCGATGTCCTAGTGACGCGGTGGCCAGAGAGTTAGAAGTGTCAACTTAGATCCAAATGTTCCAAGGTTCGAAGCGCGTTATCTCTATCTTATGAGAACACATGAGTTCGAAGCCGGGCATGGAATGCGGCGTAAATGGGTGGGCAACACCCAATGTGCAGATGCTTCATCATTTACAGTCCCCGTGATCGGATTGACGAAATCACTACTGTCTTATCGACAACCTGACCGCAATCGCATTCAGCTGGTGCAACTTGTGTTCACCATGATATTGAGCATGGTGCCGGCACTGCCCAAAGTTTGTAACGCTCTTCTTTTTAAGCGCCATGTAAATCTGATCGCGTTTTCTTCCATGACATCAACATTGTTGTCCATATTATGATCTAAAGCACGCTCATACGTTATGTATATATAAGCTGGCAAGCCAATATCCGGATATATGGTTTTGCCGCGGGACGGATTTAACTACTTTTTGCGTAACTAACAGTTTTCCAAAAGTCTACACTTCGAACAGGCCTTTAAAATATGTAAATTACGAAAGAAAAGAGCTACATTTTAGAAACAAGTTGGGCATCATGTGCTTCTCCACTTATTCATCTGCTATAATTGCAAAAATAAAAGTGCATCTACACTGTTTACACTTGTCCTTGCTGACGTCGTTACAATCTGCGCCAGCGTGAGTTATGCATCCGTTAGTTTGGTTTAGTTACCTTTAATGTTGTCAAATGTAGCCTCCTTTGTCAGAGAGATTAACGAAGGAACCTTGGCGACAGGAGCTGCGAAAAGTGTATGCAGGTTTCGTTAATGGTTACACACATCACAAACGCAGTTTAGCTCTGTTCTGCCCCATAGTAATTCGGAAAAATCGTCGGAATTTACCGTGGAAATGGAAGAAATTGTCCGATAACATGGAATTTCCTGCTCATCGGAATTTGTCCAGTGTAGTGTCTAAATGCTGATTTCCTGTATTTACACACTGTGAACTACCTCACTGAGGGTTATTTTAATACCAACGGTTAACATCAATTCATATTCGGTGTTCGCTTGCGAAACGTTCCAATAAGACTTCGGCACTAACGCAACGCAAGTCCCCATAGGTTTCGCTACCAAATATACATAAAAATTGGGTTTAGCCAAATGGAAGCATCTCGACTGTTTTTGCATAAGGCAAACAAAACTTTCTTCGTGGTCTCTGTAAATGAGAACTAATTGTTTCTTTGGAATCTGGACACACAAAGCTGGGACTATTGTATACTGCTTTCCTAGTGGTTTTTGCGACTTACTGACATGTCACACTATTCAGTCCAGAAACACCAATTACGCCATTGTGTACCTACCCACTGCAGTGCAACCGCGAGTTCCACACAACAATTTCAAATGCATTAAAAGCGATTGACACAAATGGACTCATTATCTTTTTGTATAGGTTCAGCGCAGTTGGGCTCATGCAGACAGCCATCGCGCATCCACAAAAGCGCTAGACGGCCGTTTCGTCCCACTAAGATGTGTGCCTGCCTGCTATCAAAACATGTAATCTATAAATGACAGACATAGACGCTAGATGAAAGGGCACAAAGCTCATGATTATTGACACAAAAATGAAGTTTACACCTGACTGAAGCACAGTTTCTCAGGTCGGTTGGCTGTGGCAGAATTTTTGCCGCTAATGTTCAAAATTTTGTTTTCTATCCGTTACTCTGTTATTACGCCAACATTTTCATTAACATTACAGAGATATGAATTTCAGTTGTAATACCACGATATAGTAAATAAAGACCTTTACACTTATCAGCTATTGTGGCAACAGATAGTTATATCTACTTTTAGTTCTGGTTGCGCCCGACAACAGGAATAGAAAGTTGCGAAAGCCACATGTTTCTCTACTTCACTACGCATCTCCAGTACCAATTTATGAAAGCATCGCAACCGGCTAGAGAGCAAGGTAAAATCACAGGTAAAAGTATGCTTGCCGTAAGTTTCTTACATCATGTTATGGAAGATATACCTGCGGTTAGTCTAGACAATATAGACTTTAACTTCGCTACTGTGTAAACAATAACACTGACGGTTTTCGATTGAGGCGCTTGCTAGCAACAATTATCGAGTACGATGGCAGAATCAATTCACATAGTATATTAAGGCATTTCACTTATTTCGGTTGCCCTGGTGAAGTTAAGGTTGAGATGGTTAACATTTAGCCATGCTATATAATTTTTTTGCTTCAAACAGTGGACCACTAAACGTAGCACTGACTTCAAAACTCCTTACTATCCCAGTTTTACTGAAATTGAAATTATGAAAATCAATAAATTTAACACGTGCATTGTTCACTAAAGGAATTTTTTGGTCAGGGTAAAAAAGCATTTCGCAATGCACAATCCATTTTGGGTAACAATATTCTTGTGTTCACTATTGGAAACCACAAAAATAATTTCTCCTAATTGCTCAGAGTTCAACAGCTTTCACTTCAAGACAAAAGCAACAAGAGATATTAGTTGCTTGGTAATTAAAATATAAAATTTCTTTGTAGAATAGGAAGTTGCAGTTGAGACTCTGCTGAACATTAAAGTGCTTGAGGACCTAGTCCATTATCCGTCGGAGGAGAAATGAGCACAACCTGCAAGACTCAGTATTGTCCTTGTTGCATAGAAGCTAAAAGCAATCGAATATGCAATGTATTGATTGTCAGATCTGTTTTTCCCCAATTTGTGCTTGACAAAGTTTGTAACATATGTAGCGGTATCAGTGCAGTAAATGCATTTGATTCACAAAACACTAGAACATATACTAACTAACTGCTACTTTGAATTTCATATGGAGTACTGTCTCTTTCACATTGGGCTATGAGTCACAAATACCGCTCCCCAATCAACTGCTGACGAAGTTCCCGAGAGAAGCTGTTCACAGGACCACTAATATTCCGTTGAGCGTCTAATGCATTTCAAGCTTGTCGGACTTTCCAGTAATGGCTGGTGTGAGACATATCAGGCATCTGTACTACGTTATTCAGAAAGCCCCGATTCTGCCCCAACAGATTCGGGTGACGAAACATACTTAGACACTGACTTAACACTTAAGTGTAAGGACTACTTGATATTGAGTTAGTAATTTAGATAGTTCCGTACAATTACGATAATCCACGTGATGTCTTATGCAGTTAACTGGGTTGAATATCGGTGTCTTTCGGAAAGAGTAAAACACAGAGCATTTTATAAGATTACGCCATATAAGATACCAGTGAGTTACGGTAACCTCAGCTAAACAAACCAAAGCAACTCCAAAGTGTAAGGATGCACCACACTTTAAGCAACATATGAACTGACTTAACCAATATTCTTTGAGAATGCATATCACTCATTCGGAAAGGAGCACACGTCTTTCGGCAGAAAACCATGCAGCTTGCACAGACTCCGATTGTCTTGAATCGTGAGTAAACCTGCTTGAAGCGTTTAGGAATTAAGGATTACATAACTGCAGATGTGAAAACGTAGATAAACCAATTAACCGCATTTATTTACGAAGGAAAATATATTACGCTCCTCCAACTAAGTTTCTCCAAATGAGTTACGACTGTCATGCAATTAATAAGAGATTTGTTACTCCTTTAGGGTTAGTTACTATTGCTGCACGTAAGGCAAATGCACAATGAAAAGAAATCCCTTGGCAGTGGTTACTAAGTCAGGTATTCATAACTAAGCCGCTGTATGTTACCATTACTTGGTATTTGTTTTGAGTTCGGATGTTCATGAAGACGAATGATGTGCATACCTGGTGTGTTCCGGTAGGGCGAAAGGTCGTCTGATGCTTTTCTCAGCGTGTGGATACCTATGTAATGTAGAATTTACTTTTTCTTAATTGAGTAAAAATTACCCTGTCATGAGTAGGAAAACAATATGCAGGCCACATTGTTCATCCTAGTTTTCTATGCGTGGTAGCTTAAAAAGCAACGCAATCGCTTGCTTAAATTTGTTCTGTCACCATTTTGTTTCATCCCTCTAAAACATCCGGTATCATGTTACGTCTTCAAACTAGATCATGAGTAGACAGAACTCAGGCTGTACCAAGCTGGGGAAATGCCCTGTGATTCTGAAACACCTCAAAGCATGTTAAATGTAAGAATGGGTCGATTACATTGATTAATCCGGGGGAAATTTTGCCTGCAACCACAGCAACAAATGACTTTATTCAGGAACTTTGTATCACAAAGATAGAAATTTAATTTTGTAGAATGAACTAATATTGGAGAGAAAGATGGACAATAAATCTTTGGGCGCACTTTTAATTATTATTAACTCGTTTTATGTTAATATTAGCAGTTTGAAGTACACAGATTACAAAAGTTCTACCGCTGACAGTTTGAAGATTAGATCGCCAACACTTCTTAACCATAACGAAAGGAGCTGCACAATTATGCTGTTTCCAATACGATTCACACAATATATAGGAAAATATCGTTATTGGTTGAAACACGTTAAATCGTCCATCAGATGCAGAGGGATTTTGGAGGCACTTCTGCCTCTACTCACTCATCAGACATATCTCGGATGTTGTCTTACCTGTCTCTTCTCTAAAAAGGTTGGCATTATTCATTGTATGAGAATGATCCCCAAGTGGAAATTCATCGATATAACAGCTGTGTATATGATTTAAAGGCTTAGAACCATTTGGAATAATTGTTTAGCGTCACATCCTAGGTTATTCCTTGCAGTTCAGGGGCATAACTTGCACGGCATAGCTGGTAACATTTCAGCACACGTCCTGCGAATGACATGGAGCTATGATTTTTCTTACAAAAGACGTCGCCTTCTATGTATGCTACTTCCTCCATCATGGATGTGCTCATAGTATCGTGTTGAAGACAAACGCAGCATTTGAATAAAATTAGCATCAACTTTATTGCATTAGTTTGGAACACTCCGTGTGGAAGTATGAATTAGTTCACAGATCATGACAACGTGCCAATGCAAACGAATTTGGACTAGTAAAACTATGAGCTAGGTCACTTTTGATAAATACTTATTCATTCTACGTGGACCTTTAGATAGGAAAGATATATCCATTCATATGGGGTTATGCGAGCAAAGCTGGTCGAATTCCGCGTGTCACAGCCATGGTGATTGGTCAAACGCTCACACATCCGGAACGGTGTGTTGAGCATACAGTGTATTTTCAAGCAAACTGTGCGAAGAAACGAAAAAAGTATAATTACGATTTGACCATTAAAATGAAATCAGCTTATATGCAGGTCAAAACAGGTTGACTACTTATAGTTTGAAACATATACTCATCCAACTGGATATACACCTTGTAACCCGTTTACATTTTTAAAAAGGGAATGGCGCTGACCTATCATTCGAAGAGCATAGTATCCTCATATCGCTGTTATGTGGGCGGCATAGAGCAATACATGTTAAAGGCAATTGTGTGTTGTTGTGTTGCTTTGCAACTCAACGTTATACAACTACGTATTTCTGTAATACCCTATAGTAAGATCAGAAGTCAGTATAATCAAACATATGTTTTCGATAATTCTCGTTAGATGTTGACCGAGTCATTATCCATATTAAGCTAATGATCCGCTAGTTTCGTGTTTACCGGCTGCTATGGGGTCAAGACATCAACCAGCAACCATTAACTTTGAATACTGACATAATATGAACATTCAAACCAACAAACCCCCTAAAATTTACTAACCCGTTACCCACACGCAACCTTTTCTTCGTTTCGGATCCAACTCACAGTGCTTTTGTACAGGAAGTACCTTATTCCTGCACCATATACACAACTTCATTTAGCTAAGCTCATGTATTATGCGAATCATCAATACTTGATATTAGTCAGTAAGTTCTCATATGGTAAGTTGATATTGAGTCCATTTGGCGGCATTCTTAAAATTAACATACACTTTGACAAGGCGGTACTGCAGGTTGACTCGTAGACAAAACCTGCGCTACGATTTGGTGCATATTTTCATCACATCCATGGTATGGTTGTCTTCACGTGAACGGTCTTTGTATTTGCTTGGTAGGGTACTTGAGCCACCATAGATATCCCCAGTTTTGGACCCAGTCCTTAAGTGACCTGGCCAAGTCCTAGTAAGAGACATCGGCTCGCATTTTAGCTATCGAAATGAGTGATTGATGTTGCAAAAGTGAAAAAGCGATCGAAGCTTGCAAGCATTTGCAGGAAATTCAAGTCTCAAAGTTTCTGCGGCACAAAATTGCAAACACAACCCACCAATTATCGGAGAGTAGGAATTATCCATTGCTGTGTTTTTACTAACATGCATGTTAAATAGGATTGTATATTTTTCTGAAAACATTCAAATATGCCATCAAAGCTGTAGATGTACAGGGTGGCCGTAAAGTCTCGACACATGGGAAAAATGTAGAGTCTTTCTCAACTCATATCTGAGATAGTATTTCTATCGTTTGCAGTGCGAATGTTAAGACGCAATAGAAAAATTTCTTGAACCTGATGAAATAAATCCTGTTGGTGGTAAAATTTGTCATATACCCTCCTATTCGTTGAGTCCAGTGTATTGTGTCTGCGCTTGCTATCGAGCACACCTTCTCATTTAGTAGTCACCAGATAAACTTGGAAAGGACTAATGTCTAGTGAACCTGGAAGCGAAACCACATGACCCTATCTTGCAGTCGAATTAGAAAAGTGTCATCCAACCAACCTCGTAGCAAAACGAGCATGAGCACCATCTTGTTGGAACCATTGGAGAAACCCTTTCCCAAGGCTTTCAATTTGAGGCATTAACTGATCTTTAAGCACAGTAAAATAAGTGAGCTGAATCAAGCGACCATGGAAAAAGAATGGTCTATGCACATGAGTTTTCCATATAACTTACCAAACCATGACTTTTGTGCTCCTTGCTGTTTGGAGTAATAAGTGAAATGTGGTTTTGGTTACGATCAATACCAAACATATTTATGTTGAACTCAACATTTGCATAAAACAAAGCTACATCTATAAAAAGAATACAACCTTTTGTGAAATGAATGTTTTCAAACAGTTTTTAAAAAATCATTCACACATCTCAATACATCTATCAGGGTCGTCCTATATTAACTGATGTAGTAGGTGTTTTAAAATCAATCCGACAGTTGATTTTGGGTTACTTAAATACATAAATGTCCGGCGAACTGATTTTCTGGACTTGCAGATATTTTACGCACAACCTTGTTTTTCGTTTTCGGTAATACACCTGTTACCCCGTAACGCGGCTTGTCCATGACCCTGTCTGTTTCGTGCAATTTCCCAAATACCTTCGGCACCGCCGAAAAATGATTTCAGTTTTCCTCGAATGGCTGTCTTTCGGGATGAACATTGCCGGCACGTAGCCTTAAGGATCACAAGCCTGTTTTGTAATCTGTGGCCACTGGTTTGAGGCAGCTTCGGGACCGTGCAATCTTCGCAGTATCATTAGCCGCCGCAGGACCGGTGATGACTGAGCTGCAACGAAGCGTTTTAAGGCATTCCGATGTACTGCCTGTGCTTTTACTACTGATATGACCATTCTTTAAATCCAATAACAAGTATAGATTTAACTGGTTCTTCCCTTGCCAAAGCCAAGAGTAACCTGCGGAGGCAAAATTTAGATTTCACGTTTTGAATAACGTAAATTATTTTTTGTTTAATGCAGGTGCATATACATGTTTCTGCTTGTCTATTTAACCAAAATCCAAGTAGGATCTGCGGTAAAGAAATGTGAGATCAGAGGAACTCCGATAGTGTTTGTTTGTCGGGTTTTTGTCACACGGCCACGCAAGACGTCGACTTCATGTTTTGGATACCTTAGCATGCGATTTGCTTCTAATTCCTTCCAGTTGTTAAACCCTCATTCTTCCAAATCCAGAATTGCTTGCTGATACCCATCACAAAATCTAGCAAGAGCATGTGAACATGCTGAGTGCGTTGACAATTATTTTGGTATAGAAAAGGAGTGAAGATATATCTAGTCTAAAATAAATTGAATTATACTACCTTGATTCTTGCCATTTGCGCACAGATAAGTTTAAGGTGGTCATCGCAGTAGTAATTTGCTGGACAACCACCTGTATTATCTCACTGGTCGCAGACACAGAATTTAACAAGGGAATATTTAGCGGTTTCCTTTGCTAATTCGTCACTCCAAAAACAACCTGGCGATTTCTTAACTGCGTTTCTATCTGCATGAAATTTATGAAGAAATGTTAAACAACATGATTTGGTAGAATGTTTTTTGATAGTCCAAATACCATATGAGTTCCTCTATGAGTGCAAGCTTCGTTGGAGTATAGTAGTTGCAAATGGTCTAATTGAAGTTACTACCATTTTGGCCTAAGACTTTGGCCACATTCCAACTATGTTTCAGTGGTCACAACAACCTGGCTTGAAGATCTTAGCGTAAAAACTACGGACAGTCTGCCGTATTTAAATTTTTATAGCAGGTCATATGCTTGCAGACAAATGTTAAAAACTTTGCATAAACAGGAAGTTTATCTTGTGGGAATTCTGACTTCAAGGTCTTAAAATATGTGTCAGGCCCAAAGTTGGATGTCGTCTGATATTGCATGAAAGTCTGAGCAACGTGGAAATTATGGACCCAGAAAACAAAGAAACATTCACAAAATTATTTTTGCACATTCCTACTTCCATGAATATTCGTAACCACTGCGAAGCTACTAAGTCGGTGCCACTATTTTTGCGCAGACTTAAACTTTATAACTACATTTTGCACTGACGACTATTCAGTTTAACCATTAGAACTGCGCAGCAATTCGGATTTCGGATTAACAAGGGCGCTTTGTAAGAAATATTGAGCGCATATTCCACATACATAAAGCTTAAACCGAGCTCTGCTCATATCTTTACTTAGTAAAATAAGTTGTATTGGTTAGACTATTGTGAAATATCAATACAAAATTGGGATCAACTTTCGCTTGGTAATTAAAAACAGCATGTCTGTTTTTGGCAAAAGGAAGACCCCAAGTTGTCTTTATAAAAGCGTCCTGGATGCATTTGAAAGTTGCCATCTACCATAATTACCTCAATCGGATATTTGTTAACTAACCAGCCAAATCATATTTATATATATGTATAAAATATTTCCTTCCTAATTTTTTTCTTACCCCTGTCACCAATATGAAGTTTATTCTCACTAGACGAAGCAATATTATTTACTTATCCTCTGGTGCACGGGTTCCGAGAGGCACTACGCCTTTCATGGTGACATTTATTATGACTCTAATTTGCGCCCATTATCATCAGCCACCTGGCATGAATCTGGTTGAACCTACATACGAAAGTAAGTCCATCGAAAAACGAGTAATTTCAAGGTCAACGAAATTGTTCCTTAGTTTGCTTTTCTGGTGTCAATTATTGTTGACTCACTGTGAATGGTTGCTTGGAAAATAACAAAACCACGAATGACTTAAATTCTACTTTTGTTTCATAATTTATATTTATCTTCGTCGCGCCACGTAAAATAATGGCCTCTAACGCTGTCGCAAGAAATGCTAGTTATTTATTTATATCCTTGTTGTTTACGTTATATTATTACAATTGGGGAGATAAAAAAAGGAAAACTTGGGACGAGACGATAATATATTATTGTTCTTTTTAGTTTGTTCTCTCGTTTTGCCTGTCGTACAATGTTGCGCAGTTTCTTAAGGTGATGGCTGGAAGCTTCCAAGCCACATGTTTGCCCACGCCTATTGGAAAGCCAATGAATCACTCATGATTATAAAGTGTGTACCATGTTTAATAAGACAAAAATGGAATTTAAACGGGTTGACTTGCTTGGCCATCTTATGATACATGCAGCTGGAATGATAAGGAAAATCGGTGATGGCTGCGCTGCTGTTAAGCTATGCCGCCATGTTACCAAATATGGATTGCATGTGGGGATGAGGCCCTCCATTTAGCTACTCGGCATTTAATCGGGTCCCAAGGATTTGTTGCGGCTCCGGTTCCTTGTTATTGAATTGCTACTTTCCTATTATCTCATCGGTACTACCCAACTTGCAACAATGTGGTCATGACACTAGGAACAATTTTTTAAAAACTGAGGACAAGTTATTATTACTATTCACTATGGCAAACATTTAATTCTTATTGTAGCCTTGATCCATAGATCGTGTGCGCACTTTATTTCGCGAAGTTCAACCGTGAATAACTGCAGGAAAATTTTAATGGTCTTTATGATATTATTGACAATCATTGATATCCATTGGTTCGGCATTGGCGCTTACCACTAATACAAACGAATTCAAATACTAAAAAGCGCTTTAAATACATAGAGTTTTTCAAGAATTTATCAGGTGGGTCTTTCGTTTCAGTCAGCATGCAGCAAGTTGATTTGTTATCTATGCATTATTCCAGTTACTCAGTGTTCATTGTTTTGCACAAGGTCATAGTTTGCTGTGGGTGTGTCTCACATTATCAAAATGAAATGAGTATTAGTATCTGAACTTGATTACTGAGATTAAAGATCTTTATTGACCAGATGTGCAACCTTCTGGTCCTATCTATTAGGTTGAACTGGCATTCGTTCTCTTGTTGTACCGACCGTCGGATGCTACTGTTTTATGCAGTTGAAAAGAATTAAATGGTAGCAAGATGATAGCCAAATGCTTAGGATACTTCTGAATGGGAAATAAGCTACTCATTATGTGTTCAAGTTGATATGTATGGGTTAGTTAACAATGCACCCCCTCAATAGACAGCACTGTATTACTTTCGGAGCTCAAGCGCCTCTCCAACAAGTTGTAAGGACGAGTACATTAGGCATATCATATTTGCTCTTTAAAGCTTTATTCCAACAGTAGGGTGACGTGCTTCTGTTTGGTATAATTGTCTTCACAGAGAATTCAACACTGTTTGCTTGGGCCTAGACAACTCAACCTTTAAGTAATAACTCTAATCGTTTCTAAAATATAACGAGCACATGCTTCCTAACATTTTTAATATTTCTGAATTATTACAACCGTATACTGTGATACTTTACAGTCGCTCTAATACTCTAGGACATTTTAACTGGTAATCTCAAATGCAGCAGCCTACATCCATTACAACTACAATGTAAAGTAAATTCCTGTCCGGAATGTGAAAGGCTTAGTCCAAAACCACAAATCCATGAACGATAATGACGTCAGGGTATTTATTGCTATTAAAGGTAGAATTCGCACCTATTATTTGGCGGAAGAACCGTTTCGGAAATATATGTTTTGACAGTTCTCCAGAGTAGGCATACCGCATGTCTACTCTGTCGTCCTTGGTCACGGAACATTTCTATTGCGGTGATTTGAGTGAAAAGGATGTGCATCCCGTATTTGTTAAGCACTACAAGGTATACATTTCGAGATTAGCAGGCTACAGGAAGGAAGGACAGAATCAAGGATACTCCCGTTGTTTGCTAAGTTGCTCAGTGAGAATGACAAAAGCAAGGAATGCCCATACTATCTGACTGCCACAACGTGTAGGCCGTTCACTGCAGAACTGCAGGAAAATTAATAATCGGCTGTCAATCTTAGCTGACAAATGTCATAGCTTACAGGTTGTTCCGAACCTTCACATGTACAAAGTTACTGTTTCTGTTCAGTAAGCAGCATCTCCTTTCGTCACCTCACTGATTTGTTTATAAATATATCCTAGAATTACGCTGTGTTCTGGTTAGAACTGAAGAACATTCACTCTGCTGCGGTGATACGTCCACATCGTTTACCTTCACATGAAAATCTTTGATTCGGTTCAAAAGATTAATTTCACAGTTGCACACCTAGAAGATTAGTAGTACACACAAATGCACTGGAGTGTGGATGAAAATTTGACCGTTTACAACAATAAAAGAAAGATATTAGGAGCTTCTTTGACCATGTTAAGCAACCCAGGCTTGAAGAATTAGGATTGCACATGGGTGATTAGCTTCGAATTCAGTCAGGTCTCATCAAGTAGCTAATTTTGGCACACCAAAATACACTTGAAGTGATCAGTTGCGACTGAGTCGCAGTACTGACCTGAGAGGCCACCAGTACCGATCAGTGAACCACCGCAGCTGACGCAAGTTCGATGGAGTTTCACTCACACCGGGTACACCGGAGAGAGAACACCTTTTCTACTGATGCCAATTTGCTCCCTGACTAACGCTTTTCAAACTCGTTCTGTCGACGTGCTGACACACTTGCACTTTCTATTATGGTCCTTTTCAGTCAAAGGATAACAAACTGCGAGTTCAAACGGTCTCTTGTCAACCATCGCTGTAACATTGCGGTGGGAAACCGACAGCGCATTCAGGTTGACCGCCTGTTTCGTACCCTGAAACAAATATTGCACTATGGTACGTTATTTCACTTCTAATTATGCAATCTTCGTTCCAGTTACCTTACGGGAATTGTTATGCACTCAAAGATTTACCCGCTAAAATGTCTGCTCATTGTTATTAAGTCCTAGGGTAGTTTCTTAGTAGGTGTCACTTCTCATCTGAAAAGTTTTAGTAAGAGTACGACACTGTTCCGTTTGCTCTAGCTTCTGAAACCCCCGAATGAAAACTTTTACAAACATAAATATAAGATGGGAGAAAATAATTCAGAAAAAGCAACGTAATTCCTTTAATCACACCGACTGACATCATCGGTAAAACAAGAAATCTAGTTACGAACATCATCACATCAGTTACGTCTATTTAAGTGATTGATAAGGCCTGCGCGTTGAGGAAACCAAACCCAATTTATCTGATTGTCGTAGTAATTTGATTCGATTGTAAGTGCCGTTTTGGTGAGGGAACCGCAATTTGCAGTTTTGTTTCACACTGCAAATCGTTTTGATTAAATGGATGGTTTCAGATAAGCAGCTCGATGGTTTGACGTGATTCGCTTGGATTCACAAATGCAGCATATCGTCATTCGTTATATTTAAATAATGAAATGTTAAATAAGTGATTGCAATTTAACCCGTAACATATGTTTGTATTAGTGAGTGAGTATTCACGTGGCGAAGCAAAACGTATTTGTGAATTAAGCGAATTCAGTGTGCATGCGGTACGAGATTAGCTATATGATCGATGGGATCACTTCGCAGTTTGGGGGGAAAATCTCTGCACAAATAATATATGTATAGCTTGTGGAACAAGTATATTAAGCAGATCGCTAGTAGCTAATCAAACAACGTCTATCCCACTCCATAAGCAATGAGGCTGCAATTTGATTTTACCGGAAATGCTCCGGAGACGTCGCAATTAATTAATTTTACAGGCAGATGATGACCTTTTCTTATAGAGGGAAACACTGTGACTGTGCCAAAAAACCCATCATGTGCGCAAAAAGACGAGCAAATTGAAAACAATTCCTCTACAATAGCTCATGTAGATGGTAGTTTGTTGCACTATTCAGTATATATATGCGACAAAATTTACAGCAGTCATCCTCGGAACTAACTTCGTTTGCTGGAAACACGACACGCTGGATCAACATCGACACAGTTGTGTGACCGTCTCATATAAGTGGTGGTGCCGGATTAGTGCTTCCTGTTGTTGGACAAATTGAAGCTAGGAAACTCACTCGTAAGTGTTCTCAAAAACCCACATTCATGGGGCATACTGAGGACCCCCAACACTGTGACCCCTTATTCAAAGGTAGTCTTTTAAAAGCTTTTGATTTTATCGGCTACCCAGGGTTGAAGTATTGTCACTTTGTGCGCTATTTATCGGCATGACTATCGAAATTTCACTGGAAGAATGCGTACATAGAAATGCTCCAAAAATTCAACTGTTTTCGTAGCGTGCGGTCACACGCCGCAGAAACCATATGTTTTGAAGTATCCTTGATTACACCTTCTCAGCTTGATCCGAACAGCAAATACCGGCCTGAAGGAAGACTCCCGTATCTTCGCGTGAAGATGTTTGAAGCTTTTGGTAGCCCAGCTTATAGCAATACACATTGTAATTCGGT
>CALYDF020001005.1:0-17360 GCA_944474145.2 Dicrocoelium dendriticum | reverse complement strand
TCAAGTAGTTGATATCGCTGATTTCCAAGATTTGAAACAAAGAGAAGATTCCATCCCCCTGGGGTGAGTTAGTACTTATCACTATATTTAAGTTAGGTGCCAGCGCATTATGCGCTAATCACAGGGAAAGCAGTCTCATACCGGTTGTTTGCAAACTGCTGGCATCCACTCTGCTACGCAGATTGTCCCCGATGTGCGAGTTGTTTTATAGAGGAGAACAAACTGGCTTTCGCCTCGTTCGAGGATGCGTGGACCAGATCTTCACGCTACGCCAAATTCCTGAATACCGCTATCTCTACCACAAGCCAACCCTAGTCGTTTTCCTGGGCAATCGAGCTGCATTTCATTCGGTCGATCGGCCTGCTTTATGGCATTGGTTCCTAAGAACTGGACTCTCCGAAAAGTACACTTCTATCATTCAGACGCTTCACTCCCAACTGGAAGGTATAGTGAAGATTTATAACAAGCTTTCCTCATCCTTCCCTATCTCTAGCAGTGTGCGATAAGGGTGCCCTTTCGCTTCATCCCTCTTCAAGTTTGCAATTGAGGATCTCCTGGTGAGATTTTTGGAAGGATTCCAAAATCTCAGTGTTGAGCTTCTCCCTGGCATTCGCTTGAATGAATTAGATTGTGCTGATGACATTGCTCTGATCGGTGACGATTCACAGCGCGTACAACTCATTTTGAATCGGCTGTCGATTGAAACGTCTAAGCATGGTATGTGCCTTTCCCCTTCCAAGTGTACGGCACTACTCCAGGACTGGAAGTCGTTTGCTCCCTCACTTACCATTGCAAAAACACAGCTAGAGCATGTGGACAACATTGTCTACCTTGGAAGCTGTATTTCTGTTGATGGAACTATTGGAAGAGTGGTATCTCATCACATCGCCAGAGCCCTGTCAGCCTTTAGCAACCTGAGTCATTTGTGGCGTCGTCGGGACATATCCCTCCCCTTAAAGTGTAGGGTCTACAACGCATGTGTCCACGCGGTCCTGCTGTACATAAGTTAGTCCTGGCCGATCCGTGTGGGTTTACTTGCGTAGACTTTCGGCCTACGACAACACATGTTTGCGGCGGATAATACATGTGCGATGGCAGCGCCGGATTCGCAACGATGAAGTCCAGTGTCGCGTCTTAAGAAACTTGGGCCCTCCGCTTGATCGTCTTATCGCAATGCATCAATTGAGGTGGCTTGACCACGTTATAGGTAAATCATGCGAGCGCTTATCACACCGCGCCTTATTTGCTCGCATGGGAGTGAATTGGAAGAGAACGTGTGAAGGTCAGCCAATCACATGGCGGCAAACCATGAAATCGTCGATCTCCTGTCTCGCAATAGTCGGCCCAGTATTTCTTCCTGGTTGACACCCCAAGGTTGAGGACGGCAAATGGTTCGACACACTTGGAGATATGGCGCGAAACTGGAATCAATAGAAGCGTTGTATGTCGAAATGTTTTGAGCAATATGATTAGAGCTATACCATTCAAAATGCTAAAAAATAACAAAATGGCGTGAGAAAACAGGCAAATAAAACAAAAAGTCACAAAGCCCTAAAACTATCTATTATCTGTTCCTTACGTAGTTTTTAGCTTTCGTTCCTCATGGTTTTTAAATGGCTTAACCTTTATTTTTGACTGTTATATATATATATATATATATCCGCCAGTTCTGAATTAACAGATTGGACGCAGAACACCATATCCGTGTCGCTTGCTTCACAGCGAAGCCATGGCTACCAATGTGACCTCAGTTCACGAAGTTTCTTTATTAGACGGGACCTCACACGATACCTATGAGCGCAGCAACGAAATGCGACTGGATTCATGGCAGAATCGGTAGGCTATAACGATCCCTTATATAAATTTCCCACATCTAGCAGAACGTTTACGGCACAACGAGGCCTTACACAACATCGTAGAATTCGCCACCCAGTCAAATACAAGGAAGAAGGCATAAGGCGTTTGTCTGCTCACCGGTTTAACTGGACGATCCTAAAGGACGCAACCCTACTTAAAAACGCCGATGCTCTCAGGTTGACTGTCAGTTCTCTCAACGACTTAACCCATTGTCGACAATAGTTCTCTCTTGTCTGATCTGCGGAGCGTAGTAGAAAACGCCTGAGAGTTTTACACTGAAAACTCAATGAGACCGGAACTTCCCCATCAGCGCAGAACACGCCAAGTCCTGATCCAAATGCCTTTACAACTGCAGGACAATGCGCTCTATCCCATGGCCATCAAACGCCCAGAGCGGTCACCCACTCGCCAACATTGTCGCTATCATTAGCTACTAGGAACCAAAAGAACTATTTCCGTCTGAGCCACAAAGTTGACTTGGTCGCACCCGAGACATCCTCACCCGAGCACTAATCCATGACGAGTCCTTGCATCTTACCCATAGTCCTCTCATCCTTACGTTACTAAAGTTACCTTCATCTGAATGAGCCCAACTCCCTAGCTTCTAGAACATATCCGCTCAATATCTGTGACCTCCGCTTTCACTCACCTTTTGCACGGTATTGACTCTGAGTACTGGGTCTCCTTCTTTCCATCAGACCGCCTACAACAAGGCTTTATCAGAAAGACGGGTGCGTTGACGCCCCATGCATGCTTTTTTCCATGATTCGCTCCGTTTACTCCCACTACCCTCCCCATTCTTTCGACTCTGTGGACATTTCAAAGATTTTTGATTCAATCTACCAAGACTCCCTAATCAGAGCTGCATCTACTTCTGGAGCCACTAACATTATTACTATTTACCTGTCTTCCTACTATTCCTCGGCGAACTCAACGTCCCGAGAAGTGTGAATTCATCCAAGCGAGGGGGACTCATTTCCACCCCCACTTTTATCCTGACGTTCGACGAAGCTCTTCAAAAGCCAGCCTCCTGACTCAGAATGTGCCCCGAAAGCTCGGTTGATTATATTGCATACGCGGACGACGTGGTCATTGTAGCAGAATACAAAGATGCACTACAAGAATGACTCACGACTTTTAACCACGACCTTCAACTTATTGGCCTTCCTATTGATCCAAATAAAAACCACTACCGTAAATATCGTCATTGATAGATGTAAGAAGAAAGCGTTGCTGGGCACTTCTGACCCTCAATCAGGATTGATGAACCTACCGTCAGTACAACTGACGGATCAATTTAAGTTCCTGGGTTTATCTTTTAACTAGTAAGTTCGCATCCATCGGATCCATCATTCTTAGTTTATCAACTATGTTACCATGACTTCGGAAAGATAACTTGGAGCGACACCCTTCCAACTCTAATCCCATTCTGAGCTGAACCATTCGCGACTCCGCCGCTTCTGCGACACATCGGCTAGCTAATTCGTCACTCATCAAAGGTGGGCAAACTGTGACGGATAAAGCCTCTGCAAAGGAGGTGTGGAAGACCCAGCTACTTACTACGCTTGACGGATCCCCTCTACATCAAACCCCAACGCATGCAATTGCTCATGGATGGCTCCGGCAACCTGCACGCGTCTTCCCGCGCCTATTTATCAGGTCAACTCAATTACGTGCAGGAATCCTTCTTACGAAAGTCAGGCGCGCCAGAGGTAGACCACTGTGTTCCCCATCTGAGCTCGTTTGCTGCTGTTCATATAAGCAACACGAATCAATCTCTCACATGCAGCAAACTTGCAGCGTAACCCATGATGCACGCTGCAAGCGGCACAATGACTTTGCCAACTAAATGATTCTAACTCGTCCGGGAGTTACAGTCAGACCAGAATCACGCATCCCCACGCAACGACCAACAGCAAGCCCAAAATACTCATCAACCGAGATGATACCATCTAGGTCAGTGGCTCTTAACCTCTTGGAGGCTGTTATCCACAAAGTAAGTTCATTATAACGATTGCCCAAAAACATTTTTATTTTAATCGGCAAATTTTCAGTTTTCTATTGTGCTTTTGATAATGAAAAATGAATATTGGTGGATGTTTGATTATTCAACTAAAGAAAACAGTTCTTTTAGAGCAATTTTTAATTAAACACGCTGGAGATTAATGAGACGTTTGATATTGATTAGTCCCAAAAATTTCGGATATATTTAGTGCGCTTTCGGTTAATGTACATCGTATGTCGTGCTCCAAGTTTCTCCGGTTCCTTGGTTTGGTGTGTGATCCCTGAGCAAACGTGAACTGATTGCAGTGACTTCACATGAGTTTCGACCATCCCTTCCAACTCAGTCTCACCAACACGCTGTATCGATCCGTCCTGAGCGCTAATCGCCTATTCTGTCCCTTCTACTTTGTAAAACTTCGCTCATTCTTTCACCTAGTAGACAGACCAATGCCCCCACCTTAGTGTTCACTCAACGCTGTACTTCGACCCAGCGAATGACTGGCTGGCTCAAAAGAACAAGGAACGACGAGCTAGACGACAAAAGCAGCACCTAGCTGCGCTGATTTGCTGGTTTGTATCCGTATTTTACGTTATAAATTTAATATCGATAATTATCTAATTCACTGGCCACTTATCGATGATTAGTCTCTGATGGCTAATCAATAAGGATTAGGCAGTTAGTTACTTGTTTTGATACGGATGGTTTTGTTATTTATTTTATCTGGCGACAGATTGAGGACCCAATACTTGTACACATATTTGTCCCCGTAAAATGCCATTATGCTCCTTGGGGGTGTAGTGTGGAACGGAAACGGTCGTGGCGCGCTGCTTGACTTTGAACTGGTGCTGACGCTGCGCTCTCATTTGCCTTGCAGGAACCTGGTCGTGTGCTTTAACGGAAGAAGTGCAAGCAGAAAATTGGCTGTAACGTTTATCTTCCTTTTTATAACGTTATTTCCTCTATTGTAGTTTGCTACGTGTTGCTTAATAAATCTCCAGTTCCAATCTCCGGAGTTCTCCCCAGCTTGTATATTACAGGGGTAAATACTCCCAGATTGAGGAAACACTACGCGATGGATAGTGCAGTCTATGACGCACACCGGCTGACCCAATCCTGCCAAATAAATATTAGTAAATACGGTGTGGGTGATCACTCAGCGGCCATCAGAAACTACGCACAAAATGCACCCTCGGTGAACTCCTCTATTTTGCGTTAAACGTGCAATTTAAACAACAGAGAATGTATGCATGTCGCTTCAGCAAAACATCTGTTATCATTGGGACTTTTGACTTTGGCTATTTCGGATTTGTGCACTTCCACCATCTAAGGAACCATACGTGGGTATGGTGTTTATATGCGAGATGTAGTCTATCAAACTGCAAACTGAAAAAGCAGCTGCGAATGCGAACCAGTACCTCGGCCTTCTTCGCAGAGCCTTCGGGAAGTTTGACCCTTCGATCTTTCCAAAAATGCTTAGTGCGTACGCGAGGCCGCACGCGGAATACACTATTCAAGGGTGGCAACCCTGGCTCAAGCACCATCTCACCGCGCTCGATACTGTACAACGAAGGGCAACGAAGAACCTCAGAGGTTTGACCAGCCTCCCCTATTTACTCAGGCTGAAGACCTTCAAAATATACAGTGGACGTTATCGGCGCCTAAGAAGCGGTCTCATAATGGTGTACCTAATCCTGAGAAACCCCAACCACCCATGCCACTCCCTTCTAATACTCAGTCAAAACACTTCGCTATGAGGTCACCAATTTAAGTTAGTCACGCAGTACAACCGCTTGGAATGTCGGCGAAACTATTTCTCCGTTCGAGTGGCACAGCCTTGGAACGCCCTTCCGGAACATGTAATTAACGCACCCACCCAATCCTTTTTCAAAAAACGTCTTGATGATACTCTGCCACATTTACACTACGTGCTATAGTCCATGCCCACCAGATGCTGGCACTAATGCACAACAGACAGGGGATAGTGTCATAACCCTATTCGAGAATGAGTCAATCTAAACGCCTTGCAGGAAATTTGATAAAGGCTACTGTTGTGTCGGAACCCCACGATTGCTTCCACCCACTAACGGTAGTGAGAACACAAACGACCGGGTGAAAAAACAATGTTCACGCCGCACGCCCAACCGGCCACCAAACGTCTGTGTGTGCAACTCAATGGCATGATTCAAATTATGGCATATACACAGGCTATGCAGGAAGGCTGACAAGCGACCAATCAAAGCTAGTCACTCCAGGGGCGAAGGATCGATACGATGTCTCACAAACGAGCGAAAGGTACAGGGTAAGGGAAAAACCCAAGCTAGTCACAAATGTGAGGCAACAGAAAGCGTATGTGGGGAACCGGGATGAATAGGGGTGAATGGAATAAAACTCACAAAATCACGGGGAGTGGTGGAGTATTCTTGTCTCCGCTATAACACCTCTCCCCCCTTAAAATAGTGAGTATACGGAGGACAATATAACTTCACACAAGAGTATCCGCCTGGGTCTACATGCATCCAACACCAAGGTAGTTCGGGCTCAGGCCAAGTATGCAATGTCGTTCGTTCGAGTACGTTGTCAGAACCAAAGTATTCGGGACATGTATCCCCATTAGTGCAAGACATGATACGATTCGTTGGCTTACTGAGCAAGTAGACCTTTTGCATTCCTTTCACTTCCAAAACATTTTGAACCGCATGAAATTTTTGTTTGACTGCCGATGTACCAAGTCCTGGCTGGGTTGATGGAGAAATGGTCTTTCTAGTGTGCATCGTTTCTGGTCGCAGCGATAACGGAATATTGTTGTGTTTCACTCTAGGGCATTTTCTCTTCTCTGGAAAGTCTGTGCAAAATACAACAGACGTCGCCTCCCTTACTTCGCCGCGAAACCGTTTTCTTTGGAAGTTGGAACTTGCGCGTAAGCTTGGAGTATGCTTGCACATGAATTGGTGCGCGTTTTGCCAAAAAGGCATTTTGTGAGCGAAATTTTCCGTAGAATGCCTCTCACCTTTGTTCCAAAATGTAGACGTGGGCTTCTGGTTGGGCACGTCTGGATTCATATTTTGGTCATTAATATCTGCGGGACAGAATTGGGGTTCACTTTCCGCGGCTCTGAAATCAACAATTTTTGGATCACTATTCAAACTAAGTAGTCTGTGACATTCATCGGCAATTTCCTGTGATGTCTTCCCAGGTTCCGGCCGCCATTCCACCTGAATGTTGAGCTTTTGTGACAGCAATTCATATAACTGTTGCTGTGACTTTTCAAACTGAAACTGCTGCTGCTGAAGGAGGGACTGCAACTTCTCGAATGAAATAGCCATGATAATTCAACACCTCCGTCGCCAGAGAAACTGTTGTGTCGGAACCCCACGATTGCTTCCACCCACTAACGGTAGTGAGAACACGAACGACCGGGTAAAAACAATGTTCACGCCGCACGCCCAACCGGCCACCAAACGTCTGTCTGAGCAACTCAATGGCATGATTCAAATTATGGCATATACACAGGCTATGCAGGAAGGCTGACAAGCGATCAATAAAAGCTAGTCACTCCAGGGGTGAAGGATCGATCCGATGTCTCAAAAACGAGCGAAAGGTACAGGGTAAGGGAAAAACCCAAGCTAGTGACAAATGTGAGGCAACAGAAAGCGTATGCGGGGAACCGTAATAGAGGACGGGATGAATAACGGTGAATGGAATAAAACTCACAAAATCACGGGGAGTGGTGGAGTATTCTTGTCTCCGCTATAACAGCTACTACTATAGAAACTGAATTTTTGTATCCTGTCGACCCAAGATAGTTGCACACGCGTAAGTGTTGTCCTTGTTATCTTTTTTATTTTTCTCGCCTATGATGTGAACAATAACCACTCCCCTGTTGCTTTGTGTGCGTACATTCACATTTCAAACTCCGTTTATTCGACAGTGCAGTTGCATCTGTAAGCGCCCGAACTGAAGACTCCACTATTCCTTCGCTATCATTTTTTGTCACGCTAAACACCCTACGGGACATGTCAAGCGCCTGCTTTTTTACCCGTTATAAATCATTGTTCATTGTTCAAACAGTCACCTTATGTAATTAAGTGAGGTTCATCGCAGCCAGTTTCCAAATCAGATAGTCGTCCACATGCCCGGAAAAGCACAAGACTGCAGTTTCAGCCTGTTGGGCATCATCATTAGTGCGCATCCATTGGATCCATCAGGATTCGAACCCATGACCACCAGCGGCTTGAACCGCCAGTCAGCAGCTTATGGTTGGCGACATCCGGTTTCGGATTTGCCTATCACTGTGGCCAGTCACAGGACGCCTGCGCCTACAGAGGGACCACGGGTGGCTTGCGCTGCACCACCCACAGCTCCAACCACACACCCCATATCCAGTGTAAACCCGAAGGAATAAGACCGGGAGGCATGTGGATGGGAGTCACGTTTCATCAACGGAGCCGGCCCACACTCCTTCACAGGCAAACACAAGCACGCTGTATTTGGTAATCAAGCGCACATAAGACGGTGACTGGACCGTAATCCGCTCCATATTGAGTGCATGGAACCACTCTTCGAGCCTAGCACGACCACATGGACAGTGCACCCCGTCCCATCCAGCAACGACCAACTGTCACTTAGAGCCAATATGGACGAGGTAGTGGTTAATAGACAGGTAGGCACTTTGTCAACATGCACATCCAGCGCAGCTACACCGGGGATGTCAAACAGCAGACAATCACTTGAAATGACATTATCAAATGAAATATATCTGTTAAAGAATACGGATACACCGACATAACTCTTCGATATATTAGCATATGAATTAAGGTAATTATCAACGAATCCGAGATAAGTACAAAATGTCCACGATTCACCCAAAAAATACTACAAACAAAATAAAGTTAACGAAGATGACCACAATTAGCGTAAGCAACGTGGCCAGTTAATAGAAGATTATTCAGGTAGGCAGAACAAAGCAAATAAAGCGAAATGAATATTATCGACCTTATAAGACCTAGTGTAAGTGTAAGTTGGTTTAGCCCAACTACGGTGAAGAAGCATCATGAATGTAACGTTAGCCTCAGCATGGAGCACAGCACTAATACTGACAAGTGCTGGGTGTGCGGTCCTTGAACGAGTTTCCCCAGCATTTATTGTGACAGTTGCTTTACCCTTTACTACATGACGTGTCTAACTTTTGTCCAAATAAAATATGGTTTTGGATTATGCATTTTAACAGCATTGAAATAAAGGGTATGTATTCAAATTTGTGGCTTTTCTAATCTGTGTCTTGAATAAGGTACGTTACCTGAGAGCAACAGTGCGCATTGGTGGTTGGATCAATGTCCCAGATGAAAGTGTGCCAAACTAAGCACAGAGATCACATGAAAATATATGTACTGGGCATAAAGGCACTAGGACACATCCCTGAAAGAGAGAGAAATGTAATTGACATGTATGGTTTAAAATGTCTGAATCAACTCAAAAATTGATGACGAAAGATCTTAACATGACAATTCACGAATGCAGCTCACGGAAACTATTGCTAGATGCTGTAAACAGTGGTATACAGCACACTTCCTGCATTGCCATTTTGGGATACCATTACACCCAGGTCGTTTGCAGCGGCCTGTTTTCTCCATGAAACTGGCATATGGTCTGTTCTGTCAGCGTTATTGGCCCACCTTGGCCTTCAGTCGAAGCTGATCCTCTATGTCCCATGAAGGTCTGCCTCACTTCATTGGCTTGTTGACACTCATAGGGTAGTCAGCAAATAAGAGTTCGAAGGTGAAGGGGGGGACAACTGGTCTTTTCTAAACAACTTTTCTCCTGTTGCATCTCCGCAATACACCCGCCATGCCTGCACTACCATCGTGTCTACAAGATGCCAACTTATTCTGTGGTACCACTGCGTTGACCTGACTGGAATTCGCTAGAGAGCTAAAGACGAGTCCATGCGTGCATTTATTTTATGTCGTCACAACAGATGGACAATCCACCTGGACATACGCACTCCGTTTTTTGTCCTAACGCTGAACTTGAGTTCTTGGCACAATACTGTCATAAGTCGTTAATAATGTTACACCTTTGTTATCAGACAATGTAATGGGCCTGACATCAACATTATACATGGTTGCTGTACGAATAAAAGAATATCCTCTTCCACGCCTACTCATTACAGCAGCAGAAGGAAATTGGCAGCCCATTAAACGGTTGGTCCGAACAGTGCCAGTGCATCCAATGTGACACCCGTTCCACAACTGAACAGCGAGTGATATGCCTGTAAAGCAATTGCCGAAGTATACCTTGTGCCATCGCTCTCAAGTGCCTTGTGCCAGTATTCTTAGGACGATATTTCAAGAAGCCTTCAAGTCTGGTTCACCCTACACGGGATCAATACGACCTGTTTAAAGCGCTATATTATGGATAATACCATCCACACTTGAGAGGACATATATTTTATTTCCCCAATTCTTGGGCTTCTTTGGGTACTTGGTTTTAAGCTGGATTTCCATTTGAATGGTATCACCTACTCGTCGATACTCATCCACTCATCAGGTGTAGTGGTGTTGAGTGCTTCTTTCAGTACTTGAAACAGAGGCCTAATTTTATAGTTTGTCTGTACTAGGAACAGGTATTGCCAAGTTGTCATTGCAATGCGAACTGTTTTTCCTTGCTTCAAATCTATTTATGGTCATAGTGTCTGCATTAGTGCCGGTTAAATCGTGACTGGTTGCAATATCATAAGGTTAGGTACTAATATAAATGATAATAATGTACCCCCAATAATGATACATAAATAATAGACTTATCACCTGCGCTTGTATGATAGCGTGCTGAGTAGCGCAGCTTGTGCTGAAAGCGCTTGCATCAGTTCTCTTTGCAGTAAGACAAAGAAACAGAGAAAACTTGACCTGTTTTTCAAGCAATTAGTTAACTTCGAAATGTACACAGTATTTTGATATATTATAACTGCGTTACATAAAACGTCTAATGTGTTCGAAACGGGTTTATGTGAAACTAAGTTGCATACTATACTACTCACAACGGAAAAGCAGATTACGCTAAGTTTTGGCGCTGTACCTCCATGTGTGTTGATCACCTCTCTATATCGATCACTTTGGTCCAGTCCCTTGGGTGGTTGACTTACGGAGGTTCTACTGTAGTTGGATGTTATGTATTGCCCGTCCACAACCTTGCACTCTAGACTTGTTTCGAACTTGTTTGTTGTCGACATTCAGTGATAACAGGACTGTTACCCGAGTTTTGGACCTGTAGGAGGTCATTTGAAACCTCTATTCCAAAGCCACCGAGCCGTGAAAAGCAACGCATGTCACAACGGTTAATGACCAATTGTGGGTAATTTGAAAACATCCGTTGTGAGATTGGATTAAAACCCGCAATCTCAGATGTGGTCCCTGTCACCCAAATGATTGAGGTTCAGTTCAAAATGAATTGAAGTTCAGATTGAGATGGTGCATGAAACTCCATTTATGCAACGTGTGCTTCAAATTGACCCGAACTGTTTTCATTGTGTTCCCTGTAGCCTCCGACGATAAAACTAGGGCGGTAGTACACTGTGAATTATTTGAGCTATCAATGCTTCCTGGGCAGACTGACCTAAAGGTAAGCAAACGCCTTAGTTATCCAAGAAGAATATTTCAGTTTAGCCTCCTTAGAACCAACTAAAATGGTGTGTACACTTTTATGGTGGAGATCGTGTGTACACCCGAGCTACTCCCGAAAATACTTTTTGTGTCGTCTTCAAAGACAGTAAAGTCTCCCAATTGTCTTCTATCCGATACGCGGATTTCGAAATGGCATATGTAACCTGACAACATGTAACTTCAATTATCAACTATCAGTTAAGATTAAAGGATAAGTGATTCGGCTTCATTGTCCAATATGTTTGGCGGCATCCGGTTCCGGATTTGCCTGTCGCTGCCGCCTCCATAGGACAGTCACAGGACACCTGCGCCTACAGAGGAACCATGAGTGGCTTGCGCTGCACCACCCATAGCTTCGTCCACACATCCCATATCCAGTGTAAAGCCTAAGGAATAAGACTGGGAGGCATGTGGATGGAACCCAGGTTCCATCAACGGAGCCGGTCCACACACCTACAACAAGCAGAGCAAAAGCATTCCGATCTATCTATATAGGGAAGCATGCGTACCAGAAGTACACAAAGCCGTGGCTGGGCCATAGTCCTCTCCACACTGGATGTATGGAACCACTCTTCGAGCCTTACAGAGGCACGAAGACCGTGCATCTTGTCCCCACCAGCAAAGATCAACTGTGTGCTAGAGCCAATATAGACGAGGTAGTGGATAATAGATAGGTAAGCAACTTGTCAACATGAACCTCAAGCGTAAACACACCGGGGAGGTCAAGCAGCAGTCCATCACTTGAAATGACAACAGCAACTAAAATATGACGAATAAAGTGTGCGGATATGCCGACATAACTGTTCGCTTATTTGGCTTATGGAATAAATGGGTTATCAACAAATTGTTGATAAATGCTTAATGTCAGAAAAAGCGATCAAAAATGCAACAGAGGAGAAAAAGTTAATGGAGTTAACTACCTTTCATTTACGCGACGTGTGCAGATTAATAGACTATTCAGATAGTCCTAAGAATGAGGTAACAACTTAAGCATTCAGATACGATAGCAAGCCAATCACCTGAAATAAAGAAACTCAACACCCAAGCACGTGGTTAGTAAATAGAATAGAAACGCATGCGGCGTACCTACAAACGCTGCGCCTGTTCTGCTTACCTTCTCTGCAGGATCCGTTCTCTGTTCGATGCTGGACCCGATTGGCCTCGCTCGTGGCTCACTAGGCCTGTCTGTCCCAGGCAATCGCGACCGCATGTGCTACGGCACTACGCGCTCGACGTCAATGTAGTACACTTCCTTGGCGCCTGCCGCTTCCGGACCTGCTGTTTCTGCTCCATATACAAGAGCGCTTCCCACTGTACCTCGGCCACGGCCTTTGTGATCAGATCGCGCCATGCACGCCGATGAACCGCCTTCGATTACCTACGTCCGAAATAAACATTAAAACGTTATAGGCACACATGTATTATGTCATGGTAAAGAAGCTTCGGTTTCCCCATATGCATCTTCCTTACACTCAGCTGACCATGTAAAAGCTGCTTCGGTATCCGCGTCGAATCTGTACGCCACACATGACCAAGCCAACTCAAGTATATCAGCAAAAGTATGCAGTCTACTACATACATTTCACTTCGGCGCAACACCTCCGTGTCTACAACTCTGTTCCACCAACTGATGCGCAGAATCCGTCGCAGCTACTGTTGATGAAACCGGTAGAGATGTCTCACATTTTGCCGGTAAATCGTCCACGTTTCGCTGTCGTCTAGAAGAACGGATAGCACCATGGATTTGTAGACCATCAGCTTGATGTCAACAGTAAGCTAGTAGTTGTTCCATACTCGGTGCTCAAGCTTCCTGAATGCTGCCGCTGCTTTCGTTACGCGGATAGGAAGCTCACTGTATAGCTGCTGGTCAGTAGACACCACACTCCCAAGGTAGCAGAAGCGGGAGGTGGTTTCTAATACTTCATCACCAATGCTGATTTGCGGCACCATTGTAGATTGCACTTTGAAGGAAGGCTGAAAGAGACAGACAGTTTTACTTGTTTTAATGATTAGCCCGCATTTGGCAGCTGTCGGTCAGAGCACTAGTCATGTGCTGCAACTCATCCGCGCTGTGTGCCAAAAACGCACAGTCGTCAGCTGACAGTAATATACGGATAGTTGTCTTACAGAGTAGAGTTCTCGCACCGGAACCACGGATGTTCAGCAACCCACCATCAATACGGTGTTCACACGAACACCATAAACACAAGCAGTATCGAACGCACAATACCTCATGCCACGAAGATAAATACTAATCAGGGCAGGAGCTAAGACAACCTTGCTTCACACCAGTGACAACTGCAAAGTCATTCGAGGTCTCTCCACTCAGCTGCACCGTCGGCCGCATACTACTGTGCTGACATTCAATTAAACTTATAAACCAACGCAGGCAACCAAACTTACGCAACACCAGCCACAATGCTTCGCGATTCCCCGAATCAAATGCCTTGGTGAAATCAACAAAAAGCGATTGCAACGGCTGGTGTCGTTCTCTGCACTTCTCTTGCAACTGACGAGCCGCAAACACCAAATCTATAGTGCTGCGACCCGAACGGAATCCACAATGCTCTTCCGCTACGTTCGGTTTCACAACCTGATCGACGAACCTTTTGATTAGGTCTCAGGCAATCACCTTGCCCACACAACTCAGCAAGTTGATACCACGATAATTTATGGAACATTGCATGCTTTATTTGCCCTTGAGCATGCTTTAGGTCAGGAGGCACCTCCTCAATGCACACGCGTTGCATCAATTGGTGCAGTGCATTCATCAACGTGGGTCAGCGTGTTTTAATACTTCAGACTGGATCCCGTAGGACCCGGAGTACATGCCGTTTCGCCGCTGAGCAAGTACTCTCTGCGTCTCATTCCCTGTCGGTGTGTCTGTCAGACCCATCTTCACCTCGTGCTGCTCCAGACCATTTAATGTAAACCAATCAATCTCTGAACGATTGTTCAACAGACGGTGAAAGCAATTTCGCCAGATCTGCATTATATCTGTAGTCTATCTGCAGGTAGCGCCTGAACTACCATCGATCAGCGTCTTCTGCGGCTCCAACCTCGGTTCATAGACCGCCTTCAAGGATTCAAAGTATTCCTTGTATTAGCGACCTTCGGTGTAGCATTCCATCTGCTTCTCTTTTCCGTCCATCATGCAATTTTTATGTGACGGAGCTCTCGAGTCAGTTGTCGTCGAATTCTGCGAAACTGACTATGCTTCTCCAAGTCACTGGGATCTGCCACATGTACAGCAAATGCTGCATTCTTCATCATCAAGCGGGTTTGTATAGCATTTGCAGCTCTAACCTATTGCAAAGGTTACATAAACACTTGGACAATACTGGGCTTTTTTTGTTAGGCTGTATTTCGAGTGAAGCTGGTTGTTGATCCAGTCGTCAATATCGTTGTATGGCCTCCAACTGCTTCCATCCATTCTGATAGTGGGAAAACGAGACGAGTTGTAACCGAAGTAAGGCTATCTTAAGAGGCGATATTCATTTATAGTAAGCCAAAGAATTAAGCGTGGATACAGATCAATGCAATTCAAACGTGTTCGCATCTTGGGCTAAGCTTCACTAGTAGGCGAACGCAGGTATGCACCACTTATCAGCTTGTGTTCTGTTCAACTGTGGTAGAGTTGCGCAATTGGCTTGAATAGCGTTCGAGCAAATCAGGTAGGACTGATTCGTTCATCTAAGAAGAAATTGATATTTCTGCATCAAATTGCTCATCGATCTTCTCGCTAAAGGAAACCATGCGTTGTTGTGTAGGCGCTAGGCCTATTTCTTTACGATGCCGGTAACGGCAGAATGTGGTATCGACAGATTACGATCAACATTTCAATTAAACCGTTTTTGTTGCAACTGGATGCCATGATTCAAGTTTACTCAACTATTTGTACTCGGCATTAGAAACAGCAGGAACCGGAAGCACTATATGAGGTTACCAATGCACCACTTGGAAGCATAACTTGAGAGAAAGCTTGACTCAGTCAGATTTCGATGGCCAACATAGAATTCCAGTTCTTAGCGTTGACGAAATGTCGCCTGCCTATCAACCACAAAATCGTACAGCCGGCTAGAGAGATGGGGGCTCAGACGAATAACGACTTTACACGTTACAAGCTACGAAGCACATTGGTTCGTCAACAAATCCGAAACGGAGACAATTTCGTGGTCAAGTATATCCATGCTGCTACACACACGGGTGAAACCGCTTGAGGAACTGGTCGAAGATGAAATCCATAATCTAACCGTATGCCGGAAGTTCTGCGTCAGCACATACAACTTATCTCTCATAAAGGATTATCGACGCCTGTGTATACACGACCAAACATTACTCGCCAATACTGAGGATATGCAACGATATGTATTGCGATAAGCGTTTAGCAAATGCAACAGCGCTAATTGAATCACAAGGCGGAGAAACGGTATCAAACTGCTGCAACATTTTCATACTTGTTGTCTCAATTTCAAGGTGCACATCCTCAGATGCTCTGCACAACGGTGCACGAAGGCGGCATGAAAACGTTGCTTAAGATGCATTTGCTAGAACCCTGTCAATTTCTAGAAACAAATTTGTTCGGTTTTAATAATTTTAATTCTTGCATGCGCACCTAAAAATTTCTGGAAAGAACTTGCGGCCATGCATGCATGTTGTAGTAATCATCTTCTGAAACATCATCCACAGTTCGCAAAACTAGG
Source organism: Dicrocoelium dendriticum (assembly GCA_944474145.2). NCBI lineage: Eukaryota > Metazoa > Platyhelminthes > Trematoda > Plagiorchiida > Dicrocoeliidae > Dicrocoelium > Dicrocoelium dendriticum. Next base: position 1,140 of record CALYDF020001005.1, on the reverse strand, counting down.
ACTAGGCTTAAAAATGTCTCCATGTCGGATTCATAATGTTTCCCGGAAAATATAGAAATAGATTGTCTTTATGTCTTTCTGGACTCTTTAGCTCTCCATCTGATCCAAGTGTATTGGAAGATATCAGGCTGACTAAAATCCGAAAAAAAGCGGGAGTGGGTAGTGGTTAGTGACCTGGTTACATACGGCTCTGCTATATTGCTACCTTAACCTTGCCTTGTTATAAAAAAGTTTCTCCACAAGGCTATATAATCAAGTCTCACTTCTATTCCGCTTACGACAAACATTGTGTTTAAGGGGATTTAATTAACACGTCGACAATGGAAACGGGTGGTTTCAATGTTGGTGTCGTCGTGGGAAGAGTAAAATAAATCTGGAATAAAGTACAGTACTTGGTATGAGGTGTTTCATTACAGAGTACGCGGCTGAGAAATTTTCAGCCAAGCTCAATTTTAATAAAAACTGATACACTTCAGCGTAAATAAGAAGCGCATTGAGCCTTCTGTTTAACGACAAATTCGTAACCCTTCTAAACCTATGGCAGAGGCGCAGCAAGGGGCCAGGGGAAACGGTCCGTTCCGGGCGTCATGTGACAGAGGCGGGCAGTTTTAGTACTGCAGATTTTGCAATACCAAATACAAAGGACAAAATATCCGGATGGTAGGGGACAATTTTTCTACCCTGCGAACATTGGAATACACGGGAGGCATTGAAATCTAAAGTTGTTCCGCCACGGATTTACGCTTAACAGCAAAATATATGAACAATTCTATGCCATAAGTAGCCATTAAAGTCCCGTGCAAACACATAAGCCCAAAAATGCGGTACGTTAAGCGCTCATTTCGTATAAGCCTCCATAGTTAATGAAGGCCAAGTAAGCAATGTGGGAGCTTGCTAATGTCTCAGGAGCACAAAATGAAGGGAAACTCGCAAGTAAATCAAACAGGTAAGCAAAGTTGCGCGTGTATCTCAGTGTTCTATCCTAACCTAAAGTGAGGTGCATGCATGACGTTGGAATGCGAAGAATCCATCCCGGAGGAATCCAAGCGTAGAACAATGGTAGAGTTTAAAATTTTGTATGTTATCCTTGCGCAGCGGCTGTGCCAATGTTCTCCGTATCGCACCAACTTTTGTATATGT
>CALYDF020001004.1:0-17450 GCA_944474145.2 Dicrocoelium dendriticum | reverse complement strand
CTCACCCTGTGATTGGAGTATCCCTTAATTGGTCAACACCATTAGTCTTAATAGTCGTAGCACTCAGATGTGGGGACTTGTTCCCTAGATTGTCCGGCGTAGACAACTCGTCCCTCTTATTGTTTACTGACACCTTGTTGTCAACTTGCATACACCGGGATACTGAACAATTGAAGTATATCCCAATTATCAACTGTATATATTTTAATAGTACCGAAGTATTTGTGATCCAACTTGTTTTGATTTCGGGATCTTTGGCTACGCGTTATTCAACGTTCACGGTGGACGTTACATATGTACTGCATGACAAGCTAACGATAAAAGCTGCATCGATTAAAGAAGTAACCAATTGTTAACCTAGCTCAATTTATGCCTTTTGAAACAAACCCGAAGTGGAAACATTCCTTTGTTGCTCATCCCAACGCAGGCACTCCAAGAAAGCCGTTTCGTCCTGATTGGGACTCGTCAGTTGGAAATAGCCTGAGTTGGGATGGAACTCAGAGCATAGTGGCTCATGGTTGACGTCGTAAGCACTATGCCACTGAGCTCCGCGAGCAACGCTGGGTCCAGCGGAAACGAATGCAAAGTTCGACTTGGAGGATTCGTTTCCGCTGGGCCCAGCGTTGCTCGCGGATCGCAGTGGCATAGTGCTTACGACGTCAACCATGAGCCACTATGCTCTGAGTTCCAGCCCTACTCAGGCTATCTCCAACTGATGAGCCCCAACTAGGACGAAACCACGGTCTTGGGGTGCCAGGGTTGGGATGAGCAACACTGGAATGTTTCCATTTTACTTACGGTCTTTTTGATCGGAATGACCGAGGTCCACCTCAAGTGAACCGAGGTCTCAATAGCGGTTGCTTGTAGCAACCCAACCACCAGCGTATTCTCTAAGTCCAAATTAAAACCCGAAGTGCTTTCTATAAAAGAGCGCTATTCAAAATGTAGACTAGTACTGTGCAGTGAAATAGGGAGTGTTATCGTCAAATTACTCTTTCTGTTGTACTTGACGGATAAATCTGACCCAATTAGCCATGGCGTCCCATACGTGTATGCTTAAGAACCTAAAATTGCAAACACTTTTGATGTTATTGACAAGATTAAAATCACGAATGTCATTAAATTTCATGTAAACGTTTCAGAGCTGCGATGCCCCAAATGAGATATATCGTTTTAAACCGGCAAGTGCATTGAGTTGCTATTATCTAGCAAACTCCCAGCAGTTACACTGGTTTAGTTAGAAAACTAATGTCAAATAACCAAACGAATACTCACATTGGCCTTACAAAATTTGGCTCGCTAAATGCTATGGAACATAAATCAAATGAACAATGAACAATGAATTTATATGGGTTAAGAAGCGTTGCTTTACAAGCCCCGTTGGATAGTTGGTGGGGATATCAACATAATACTTATGATGAAAAGGATAGTAAAATAGTTAACACTTTAAATATGAAAATAAGGACTTATCGTTTGCTTCGCTGCAGTCCTGCGATCCACTTAGATTCACAACACCCACAGTTAACAACAAATAATTCCAGGGTAAACTCCGGATGTAGGATGGAGACATAGTGTTAAGTAACAAAGTGTAAGTGGGTGAGTGCATCGTTCAACCGTCTTTTAAATATTGTTAGTGTCGGTGCAGAGACGACCGATTCTGGGAGAGCATTCCACGGGTGACAGACACGGATGGAAAAGAAATTTCTGCGGCACTCCAGACGACTGTATTGTTCTGCGAGTTTTAATGAGTGGCCCCTCAGCTTTGTATTGCTGCTGAGTTGCAGTAAAGGGCGGCACACATGATGTGGGTCTCGCAGAATCAAGTATGTCATAATCAGATCTCCTCGTAGCCTGCGATAGCTTCCACTGCAGTAGTTGACACCCGTCGAAGCATAAGGTTATTTTTCAAACTCTTTCGGATGAGAGATACAATTTTAGCGGCATAGAAGATGGTACTTCAACTCCTGTTGCACTACTGTACATTGATCTTGAGCAGGGCTCATCAAACTATGGCATGCGGGCCGTATCCAGTCGGTGACGTCTGTTCATCCCGCCAGTCGACTGTACCCAACTTAGCATACTAAATCGTATGAAACATGAGATGATGTGACGCAATTAACATTTGGCACTGGATGTCACATTGTTAGCGATCACACACTGTTTGGGCATTAGCGTGAGCCAACCTCAGGTTTGTTAACGGTGATACCTACTACCGTATTATTAATGACCCCGCTTCGTTGAAGTGAGTGATTACGTAAGAAACCCATCCATTATTGCAACGTACCGTTTTCCTGATTACCTTAAACCGTTGTGCCACAATATGGGCGTTAAACCGTTCACTGGAAGGGTGCGTCGTATAAAACGCCACTAACTAATGTCTGTATTATTCTGAAGCCATAATGACAACGAATTGCATGTTGATAGTAAGGAATTGCACCAGACGCGCGAGTTGTTGAGATTCATATATTTGTAATCACTAAAGGTTCTTTCCCTCAATGGCTCCTGCTCCTTAGCTTTTCCAGTGCATCAGTTGCTTATCAGTACGTTTGAAATTCGGCATATTTTGCTTGTTCAGATCTTATTTATTTCAGCACTTACGGAATCTACTATGCATGGAAAGCCGGATTCTGAGGTTTGTGTTTTCGTCGCTTTTTAATCTCAGAGTACCGTTCTGGCTCTCAGGTGTTGTCCATAATTATTATGCGGCCCATGCCAAACATATTGTTTGTTATCCGGCCCGCGTTAGTCATTCTTCCGGTATTTAGCCCCGCGCCCGTCAAATGTTCTAGTTATCCGGCTCGCCAAGAAAGAGTTTGCTGACCCCTGGTCTACAGCAATGCAAGAAAAGGTAATCACATGCTATCGGTGATTTGCAGAGATTGTTCACTGAATGCATACTGAATTCAGATTCTCAACCCCGTTACGCACAACGCTGCAAGATCTGGCAACTTGATCCTCTAGGGCTCAGAATAGAGAAAGGCACTTTATAATTTGCACAACTGAACACATCCCTAGTCAAAGTACAGTATCTGAAAGAAAACAACTGATACTTATGCTCGTATTAACACTCAGTGGAACGTTTACGGAATGAGGTAGAAGGAGATGCCGTCAGAGTTGCAAGAATGGTGATTAACCGTAATACGCCGTAAAAAGCTTCGCAGCGTGTTGATTGCTGCAAAAGCTTTTGAACTGCTGAGAGCAATTGGCCACGGAGAAAGGGGCTTGTGATGAAAGCTGATCAGTACTAAGAGATGTGATATCACTCATAATCATTTTAGCTTAAAAGTTTATCTTATCAGTTAGTATTAAACCTTCAAATTGATCCCCAGTAAGAAACTTCGGTATGACACCTGGAAATAGGAAATAAAACTAGTCTGATACTCTACAGAACTTAATACTAAACGGTATATGTGGGTAGCATTTAACAAACTTTCTGTCCTCAGGGTGATTTATTTCTCTGCAAGTGATATAGAGGAAACCCTATAGATTTGACGTTTAAGTGCACATTAGTGAAACCATGTCTCTCTTTTGTCATCACCATTTTTCCTCTGCATACGTTGCTCGAAAGGTTGAGTCGCGGAATTGATGCACACTATCGGAATATCACTCATAAAGCCCCTTGTGTGCTGAGGGTTGTGGTGGAAAGAACCTGACAAATCATTCACCCGCTGCTGATACACATTTTCTATAAGCTTATGTCCTGGACAACTTCTCGTGGCGACAGATGGGTGTAGTTTTGGGTCACACCCTTCATTTAGCAACATGAAGGACACACGATTATGCTTGAGTCGGTTCAAGAACCTACGGCGCTCAGGCTGCTGCATTGCGGGTGCATGCTTCTTCGAAGTCGTTCTCCTGCCAGGTGTGGAGGCCATCGCGGCATCCTAGTCCAACCCCAACCATTAGGTACGCCAATAATAATAAAGCCTTGTGGCATCAGCCGTCGCGCAGTAGCCTTAGGAAAAAGATTGTCTTATCTACAGCATAGAACTTGTTGGATAAGCGAAAATAAGCAACTGCTAGTGACTCCCTCCCTTCTTCTTACCTTGCACATAGTATCCTCTTCCCATTTTCACCTAACCCAGGTCGGCACCACTCATACGGTTGAAGTGTCAATGCAATCGTATGCCTCCGCGCAAAGCACTCAACAACGGGCGCTAAAACTTGCGCACGTTACTCTACCGGAATGCAAGCGAGCGTCCTAAACAATGCACCGCGCTGGTCGCGATGGAACTGTCGTGCTATAACTTCGTTATCGCGGCACTTAGCGAGACCCGGATCGTGACAGATAACTTTCACCGCCCATGACTCAACTGATGTAAGTATATCACTTTATAGCCAATTACGGTCCTAATGTTTATTATCCTGTCGACACGAGTGATCAATCCTACGCTGATTTCTCCTCCGTAATACTCTTTGTGCAGAGGAGCGATTGACTATTTCTGCTGGGTGATTTCAACGCGTGCGTTGTTCTTGATGCATTAGTGTGAACATGTTACCAGTTCGCATGGCACTGGTTCAGTGAATGCACAGTTTGACAGGCAGCGCGTTTGCAGCGCGTTTGCTGCTTCCACAGCCGTTCTTGTTGGGCCATCAGCAGTCCTGAGTGGAGGAAATGCTTGCCTCACCTTTCGAAGGCTATTAACGTGCTTGTAGAGCAGTTTGTGGTTAGCACACTGCGGGGATGATTGATTGCGTGAAGGGCGTGTAAGACTAGTTGACAGAACCTATAGGCCGAGGGCGCACGTTATTTCAGCCCAGCGCTTTTGCTCCTCTTCTTGGTTAATTACAAACTGCTTGTTCTTCTCTTCCCAGTGAATGAGAATTTTCTATCTTGGAGTGCTTATTTTGTCCGGGGTGGAATGTAGGCCAACGCTACCACAAGACACTTCAATTGGAAGCTAGTTCATCTTAATATCTTTATTAGTTAAGGGTCACTGCCCTGCTACTATCGAGATGATTGTACAATTTGCGCAGGACTCTGATGCCTTCAGCATTTTATAAGGATTTGTATACCGTTTAATTGTTGTTTGTCACTAATGGTGTTCGCTTTTAGTTAAACTACGTGAAAATTTGTCTAGAGAGCTTTTATATTTTAATTCGTCTAGGATTTGGTTTACGTAATGCACTAATTTTCGAATTGAGTTAAGAGATTTTCCCTCTCAAAACGTAAGCAATTACTTTTATTCAGCTAACGTAAAAGCAAACGTTTCACACCTCACTTTCTATCTTTAAACAGTCCTATGGGATTATCTGAACATCCGTCACAGGACCACGAAATATTTTTAGTATGCCAGCGTTTTGGTTGCTTTCTGTGCATTTATTTTGCGTCGCAGTAATTGGCACAGAACGAGCAAGTGATTACTGAGATGACCTGTATTAACAATTTGTCGGAGCTACGATTGACCTTGGTTTATATTCACTAGGTGTCTGGTGGACTAATGTCTCCAACCCCACGACCCGATGTTTTGTATGCAGTATTAGATCACGCTGGTCACACCGTTTATGCTGTCACAGTTGTCTACCTTAGCGGGAACTATCTTTGTGTCCGTGGCTTGGTAATGGTGCGCAATTTGCGCATAGGTGTACAAAATGAACCAAGACTTGTGGTCAAGTGCACATAGAAACGCCATGGTTAATGTGAGGCGACAAAATAGCAGTAGCTTTGTTATACAGTGGTGCACAGAACTAACTTATCTCTTGTCTGGTAGCTTTAAGTAGCTCTGTCCAACTGTAGCTCATAGACACTGATTGTAAGCGTCAAATTGCTTAGAAACCTTGAGCGGAACGCGCAGTCTGCGATTGTTCAAATTCATCAAGGGCCGATAAATACCACAGATCACCTGAAACAATTTCACGAACCAGGATGCACGGAATATGTCAAAAGTCAACTCCGGATTGACTACGGTGCTGTGAAGACACAACAAATGTCAAAAGATGACAAACCTCGAACGGTGTCCGCAAGCCCAAAAATGAAAACAAAATGCTGAGCGAAACCGCTTCGAAGCGACACAAGGCACAAACTGCGTGACTAAATGCATACACAGGTTGGGCAATCAGTAGACAGCCTGAGGGAGCATGATTGGACTACACAAAATGCACCAACAGCTCAGTTTAGATGATCTATTAAATGTGGTGAGATGGACAGTTTGGGCCATATATAAGTGGTGATAACGTGTTGGCAGGCAGACGAGTCCCTCGCCATGTCTGCCCTAGTATTGGCTGGGATAACACAGTGAGTAAGACATGGAGTTCGCGTAGCCAGCTTGAGCAACCTTCAGCGATACAAGAGTGGCAAACTCGTTTGGTTAATCACTGTTCATAATGTGAGTATGAGTCAAAGTATTTGGGGTTTTATCACGCAGATTTGAATAGGGGATCAAAAGCTGTTGGTTGGTCGTGTTGGGGGGGAACAATCGTCGGGAAATCTTCAGCTAGGCTGAGAAAATTTATTTGTCCTGCATACGGATGAATTTCATATAGATAACGGTTAATGACTAAACTTGGCGAAAAACAGCCGAGGATGTACTTTGTGGTGTACAAGCCTGTCGTTGGTCCTGTGTCAAAAATGATGGACCAGTTGGAAATAGTCCGGTGATCCGTGTCTGTTAGGAAAAACATTTGAAGGGATAAGTCCAGATTAACAGAGAGACCACGACTGGACGAGTGGCAAGCATGGTATACATGTAGTGTCTTGTTAACTAAGAAACCAGATAGCTCCATCCAACTGCAAGTCTAGAGAAAAATTACCTGGATTGCGCAGTATACCCTCTTCCACAGTTACGTTCCTTTGAGATATAAGCGCAAATTAACTGGGTTGCTTACCTAGACAGCACGTGGAATCTACTCGAAAGACACACTTGAAGCTGATCAAATTTTTATACGTAATACCTTGTTTGAAAATGGATACCTCGACAGGTAAATATCACGCAGTTTTCGAAATAAACATAAGCTAATACCAGGGCCGACAGTACCACAGAAGCAGCCCTTCTTACGGTTAGTTTTCAAATGGGATGTCGCTATTGAGACTTGCACTAGAACTGTCTCAGATGTACTTAAATCGAGTTTCACCGCAGCCACGTTAAAATGTGCGTTTTTCATCGAACCACTGATTTGTTCAAGAAAAAGTGAAAATTGCAGATGGTGATCGCCTCCATGAGTATTTAAGAGCTTGAGTGGGCTTATGACGCAACAACAAACACTTGAAAAACATTGCGCACGTCGGTTACATCGCGGTGGCATGGGGATCATTAGCAGTTCCGTTCTGGCCCATATCTTCGAAACTGGGCACCTGGTGGATGTAGCGTATGCCTTTAGAATAGTGTACAAGTTTCCTCTGCACTGGCTGAAAGGTCAGTGACCCCGTACAATTGCCAAGGCAAAGACAATTTGCATTCGATTGTTTGACTCCACCCTATGCTTGCAAAATAAACTATAGTCCGTGCACCTTTGTTTTCGTGGCCAGTGAGAACTGAAGAATCCGAGTTAAACTACATCAGGTCTAATTCCGCAACTTGAAATTAACCTATTAGCGCGCAGTTCACATTTACCGTTGTAAATTTAAGAGACTTGATCGTTATTCCTTTAATTCCTTTTATCCAGTGTATGATTGCATTGGTCTAAAGATGAATAATTGGAAGCAATTATTCACCAAATGACTGCTTATTCGGAAATTTGTATGGGAATTAACAATAAAAATTAGGGACGAATTTCCTTCTCTCAAATCTAATTTCGGTATAACATTGCGACCGAATTTTGCGATTTAAAGCCTGCTTTCTTTTCTTTGAAAAAGGTAGTTAAAACCATGAATAAGTGATCACTAAAAACGCTTTTCACTGAGTGACAATCGTCCCTAAGATGCCTCACTAGGACAGATATGGAGAAAAGAATTATCACACTGGGCGTTCCAGCCGTCACTCCATTAGGTCTTTTCTGGTACTCGTGTGATGCAGACCTAAAGCTCGTATAAGTATAACCGTTTTGTGAGGGAAGGTTGTCCGAGGTTTGGTGAATTAATAAACGCGCAAGGAGCATTTTTGGCGCCTTGTGTGACTGCGTCTGGTGCACGCATATACTTTGCTCCTGCATTTTACTCAGTGGCAACGGACGCGTATATATACATACTCAGAGCTATAACCAAGACTTCAAGCCATTGCGGATGTGTTCCATTGTGCCGGTATAGCTTTTGCCAAATATTTATTCTCAGGATGGATGTCACCGAGGTTGGTGGAGCTTATCTTTTCGTCAGGTTGCGGATGGGTGACACCTGTGTACTAGCTTCATTGCATAATCTATTTGTTCAGCTGTGTAGCCTTAGACCCCGAGCGCAGCTGCGACTTACTCCGAAGAGGTATATTTATCAAGTCTAGATTATTCGTCCGTGGTTGCCAGGCTGTAGCTATCCTGTTCCAAGACGGATATGCGTCAAACCTTTGTGACATTCATACAATGAGCTTGGTTTTTGAACAGGTCTTTCACCTACTTTGCAGACTTCTCAGTATGTCACTAATACAAGTGAAACTGTCATTTTGCAATTTCGTGCGTGCCAAGCATCAACAAATTATCAGCACTATAATTTCATGAAACTGACTGTTTAGTCCAGATTGGATCTAACTTGTCAAACCTTGTTTGGCGAAGCCTTGGCGCATTTTGTTCGGAGCAACAACTTGGACCATGTCTACTGTGGTCCTAAAATACCTAGGTGTCTACTTACTTAAGTCTGCCACATGCATTACTTGTTCCGCACGGACAAACCAAGTTTATGGTCAATTCGTGACTTGTAATAATCAACCGATGTTTATGATTTTCTCATGATTCACCTTCAAGTCTTCGGTTAGATTGTTTACTATTCATCGCTATTCGACATGAGATTAACTGTAGGTGAACAGCCCTCTCATAATATTTGCTAGTTCCGGGTTGGTTACCTTAATCTTTTTAATTTCTTGTCACTTGGTCACGCTGTATATCTGCTCTTTGATCATATCACTGCACAAATTCTTCTGCACAGTCCCTCAAAGCACAGAATGCAGTGCAGCCTGTGGAACCGCCACTATGCAGCTGAGGAATCTGATGAAAGCTAAGGTGCATTACAAGCTGGAATCCACCGAACCCGCATTGTATTATTTCAAGCCTCGCTATGGTTGCATCGATGCGCAACAAAACACGCGTTTTACTGGTGAGCTGCTACTGTAAAACCAACGCTTGTAGTATTTTTATTGCCATTTGATTTTTATCATCCGGAAAATCGTAAGCACGAGATAATCGTTCAAAGCATGCTAGTTGAGGGTGAGAACGAGGAACATCTACGTCAGCTGGTAAGTTGACCCCTTTCAATTACTTCATTCGTCGCCACTTTCTGTTCCTAGTGGGAACGTTCTAAACAAGCCGAAGTTCTGACACAGAATATAAAGTGTATACCGTGGGTGCGAGGAGAACTTGCTTTGGAACCGAACCACGAGCTTGTGTTTGAAGGTACTCACACATTCTGGACAAATTGTAATTCTAGGTTCTTTCGATTTGCCGTTTTCCTCCAGTATCTACCTGACTAACCCTTCGAGCGATTATATGCTCTTTGATATACGAACCTCGTCTGCCTATATTTCAGTATTTCCACACGAAGGGACCATAAAATCACGTAACAAGAAGGAACTGCTTGGTAGTTCCATCTTAATGTGCGATGCAGTAAATGTTCTTCAAAGTCATCCGGAAACCACTGCAGTCAGGTGATACCCATACAAACACCGACACAATCTAACTACAGTCAGCAGTGCTTCTTGATGAGTCTTATGGGCATGATATGAAAGATGTATATATCATTTTCTGTTTCAAACCCTGAACATCACTGTTTTTCTTCCTACAGTGGCCCACTGTCCCGAAAAAGTACGCCACAATCAAGTGTGTGTACAACACGCCGAAAACATCATTATCCGTAAGTACTTTTATTATGTCTTCGTGTTCTAAGCAAGGGTAGTCTGAGAATACTCCAGAAGTGTTGTGCTGGCAGCCTACTGAGTGCATCGTAACATATAATAATCAGACAATAGCTCATGCTCTGCATCCCGTTTACGCGCCCATTATTTTGAACGCGATATTACTTAGTGTGCTAATGATAGTAGAAATGATGAGCATAGGAAATCACCGTCACTATTTAGTGAACGTACCAGCAACGTACCAGCTTTGTATAAACAAGTCAACCTCGTCCTGCGCCGTGTAATTACATTCCAACATGTCCTAGTTGTTTCCAATCCTTATCTGAGCAGACGATATAGTTCACTGAGAGTACCCCACGCACAAATAGCTAATTGAATTCGGAACGTTACGATCTGAATGAGCTAGGCAACAAATGTACACGTGCGCTGAGCCTGGGAACGAAAGCCTGAAACGGCGTCTAGACCCATAAAATAATAAATGGCCGACAGTAAAGGGTTGGTTGCTGAATTAACCAAACTTAAACCATGCCCTTTATGCCTACGCATTTATAGCTCAATTGTATAGCAGTGTAATAAAGAAACTTTGTAGAAAGGTGGCTGTTGGCAAGGCAGATGAGCTATCACATATTGGCGATGTTCGGAGGAAAAGTTGTTCGAGTTCAGTGTGGTTTGAAACGGTAAATAAAACGAGGTCAATAGGGCGAGCTTAGGTGGAATCCGTGCGGTTTGCATTGACACAAAACAATTGTTCCGAGGAGGAGTACTCAACTGTTGAATGAGCAGGTTGAGCTGCCGCATGGGTGATATTATTGGCAAATTCTTTGTAAGGTTAGCAGAGCTATATGCGCTCCAAAACTTAACCAAGACAAGAGCCAGTGTAAACTAAGTTGGTACTTGAAAAATCAATCTGCAAGGGAAAGTAAACAAGACAGGACGGATCCAACCCCAACTGACTAGGCATGAAGATGAACCAGAATAGGGACTACAAGTTTGAGAAAAACGAATAATAACTAACGTTCGGAACCTCTGGAGAAGCATAGGCGCATTTTACTGGTGTTTGAACAGTAGTTGTAAGTTGTGGATGCCTGTGAACGAAGAAAACTCGGACACTGTGATGTGAGTTACCTCTTGGTTTGCTCGGGATCTATGGATGTGAACTGTGCTCGTCCTAATGCGCTTTGCAAGTATACCCAATATTGTATCACGAATGCCACATCGACCTATTCGTTTGGACGTCTGTCGTCCGAACCCTGTTGTAATTCTTTTGGCTGTAAATAATCAACGACAGACAGAGCGGTCCTCTGTGAGCTATTCATTTTTATGAAACTATCGGCATCTAACATTTTTAACTAGAAGGTGCGTCCATTTGTTAGTTGGTGCAACTAAACATCAGTCAAATACACTGCACGATTTCACCGAAGTTCACAGTCACGGGAAGCTGGATATGCAGTTATTCTAACGAGGGTTCCTTTAACTAATTCGGATTGCAGTGAGTTATGTTTGTGTATTACAATATTCAGCGAACACAGTATGCCTAATGGGAATCGGAAAGAAACTTTCACCCGCTTGTAATCTTACCGGTCGTTATCCAAGCCGCATCCATGCAAATTTTAACAATACAAAAATGGTCTATGGTGGGATTAAAATATTGGCTTGACAGGTCCTATATGTTGACAAAGAGACGAATTCCAAATTCGGCTACATAAGGGGAAAAAATAAAATGTGAACCGATGAAAAGTCAGGGCCACGGAATTTTAGAAGTAGGGATGTGTGAATGAGATCGCTCTGTGAAAGCGGAATATTAGCTTATTTTGACCAATGCTCATTGCTTATAAAAGTCATAGGCAACCTTAATTCAGCCATGGCCCCCTGGTGAACCTTTATATACCTCACAGCTCCCACTCTTGGCTACCATAATTTCAGTAAACCGCAAAGAGCAACAGACGAAAATCTGTGCTTTCCATTAAGCAAACTGATATCTCCTTTATGATAGCTAAATTTTGATGTTGCTACCACTATCTTTCCCTTATAAAACACAGTTTTGACGTTCACAGCCTCAAGGTAACATTATTTGTGCGACAACGCCAGTGTAGTAAGCGATAATTACACAATGTGAAAATTAATATATAAAATGGTATTTAATTATAATTGATCCATGACATAAGGCATATCGTGAAGGATCAGGCGTGTTAAATTGGTAACAACATGGTTGTCGAGATATTAATTCGAGCCTTGAGCGCGATGTCCTTGAGCGACCTTGCTCGTGTCCGGCTCCCACCTGAGAGCAAAAGTGGTAGATACACTGTGGCTGTGATGTCCGATCTCCTACTGTATTTTGTTAGAGAAAACTAACCGTTGATTCCACTCTCAACAAATTATGTAGCTGAAAAAGCAAGAAAAACTATATTAAATTGCTCATAGTCTAGTATATAAGTTATGGACGTCAGTCTTCATGTTTGCCGAAGAGCTCATTTCCGAAATGTGTCATTGCAAACTGTTAATATATATATATTATATGTATATATATATATATATATATATATATCGGCGTAGAGCACGAGCGCCACGCATTGTCTCTGACGGTGGGAGGACACTCCGGGTGTTCAATGGTTTGCTACTGCCCGCCTCATGCCAGACAGCCCCTGGCCAAATTGGTGCAAACCCGCCAAAACCCATCTGCGTCTGGCCGCGGTCGCAGCTGCGTATCCTACTACGGTCGTAAAACATATATAAAACGTTCCAGAACCTCAAAGGCTGCGTGTGACGGCCATCAAGCAGATCCCCATCTGTCTCTGCAATCACATTCCCGAGCTGGATCTGCACCCACTTCCTTGTGGGTCAGGCTACTGAGCCAAAGGCTCCGGGTGGAGTCCCTCAAGCAAACCTCCGAAGCACAACGACCATCTCGCGTGCGATTGCCCACCAATGCCATCGTATGCCTGCGCGTAAAGCACTCAGCATCGGATGCTGGAACGTGCGCACACTACTAGACCGGAACTCCAGCGAGCGCCCGGAGCGACGCACTGCACTCGTCGCGATGGAGCTGGCGCGCTACAACATCGATATTGCGGCGCTCAGTGAAACACGGCTCGCTGAGCAAGGTAAGTTACATGAAGCAGGTGCTGGCTACACATTCTACTGGGTGGGCAACGCCGCCTCAGCTCCACGTGAACATGGGGTCGTATTTGCAATATCCGATCGCCTCCATGGCCAGCTGATGGGTGAACCAACGAGCATCAGCACGCGACTGATGACTGTTCGCCTACGACTCGGAAGAGGTAAGTTTGCTACTTTTATAAGCACGTACGGTCCGACCATGTGTTATCCTGATGACACGCGTGATCAATTCTACACTGAGCTATCCTCCGTGATACGGTCTGTGCCGAGGAGCGACCGACTATTTCTGCTGGGTGATTTCAACGCGCGCGTTGGGCGTGATGCATCAGCGTGGACCGATGTTATCGGTTCGCATGGCATTGGTTCAGCGAATGCGAACGGTGACAGGCTGTTCTCACTGTGTGCCACTCACGGCCTGACGATCACGAACACTCGGTTTGCACTGAGTGCGAATGATATAGCAACCTGGTAGCACGCACGGAGTGGTCACGCTCACCTGCTCGACTATGTCATCGTACGTCAGCGTGATATGCGTGAAGTGCGCATGACACGTGTACTGCGTGGAGCTGAGTGTGGCACTGATCACAAGTTGGTGCGGACCAAACTGTACATATATTTTCGTAAATCGATGTATTGCACTATATTGATGGTAGCATTGAAAGAGAGATTTGCCTCCGCATCACCAAAGCCCGTTTGGCATTCTCCAACTTGAGGCGTCTGTGGTGACGCCGTGAGGTTTCACTATTGGTGAATTGCATTTTCTACAATGCCTGTGTGGACGCGGTGCTGCTCTATGGGGGTGAGTCCCGGCCGCTTCGTGTGAATGACTTGCGTCGGATTTCGGCCTTTGACAATGTATGTCAGCGGAGCATAGCTCGAGGGTGCTGGACGAACCACGGACGCAAAGATGAAGGAACTTACATTTAAAAATTTGTACCGCTGCACCAACCGACATAGCTAGGCCAACTTTTACGCATGTCATGTGAACTGTTACCCCAACGCGCTCTCTTCACTCACGCAAGGCTAGACTAGAAGAAATCGCGCGCTCGTCAGTCTATCACTTGGCGAAAATAGATTAAAGTGCTGGCTTCCAGTTTAGCTGGCGCAGGTCCTGTGCGACTTCCAGGCTAGGGGATAAAATATGGAGTACACCGGTGGCTGGATACTCTTTCGGAGATGGCGCAACTCCGGGCCCAATGGAAAATGTGTACAAGTCTTTGTCTTGATTTCCTTGATTTACATCGCGAAAGCTAAACAAACAACAAAACATAAAACGGCGTGTGAAAAAGCGCCAAAAACAATCAAACAAAGTTGTTTGTAAATTTAATACTTTTCTACGTGATCACTGTATTTAATAACTCCATTTCATGACTTTTACTGGCTCCATGTCTACCTTATAGACAGCTGATTAAAAAACATACCGTTGGCAATATCTTTTTCTTAGTCTACACAGAAGATTGACCATGTCCAATTCAACTTTGGTGGGCGTCACAGCGCTTCCCCTTTCAATCCGCTTGGTACCTGCGTTTTCATAAGCCGAGGTAAATTCAGTATGGCTGATGAACAACCGCAAACATAGCTACGCTCACCCTCATCACTAAGCTGTGGAGCGGAACATGAACTTTTGTCATTAGGCTAATCGCTAGTCAGTTAATTTTCGGAACAGTTCACTTGCCACGAATTTTTCAAGGCCATTTCTCTTTGGATGCATGGTCCTACGTGGTGACACGAGGGAAAATCGTTAATCCTTGTGTTCTAGATGTCAAAATTTATAATTCATGCCTATTGTAAGAGGCTAAGCTCTGGTAACCTTTTGCTTTATGCTTATCCACCGAATCGGAAACATACTCAATTATTTGGCTCCCTAGCCCTGATCCGTACCAACAAATCACTTTGCTCGGAAAATCCGCGCGCACGCCAAATGCAAATAAGGCCATGGATGGACCGCACCTTTATTCTGCAATACACCGGCTCTCTAGGCGTCGTGCTAGTTAGTGTCGGAAACCTGGTCGGGATACGGTCATGTTATCTACCCAACGATTCCAAGGAACGGAATGTAAAGGCGTGTGCCTGAAGTCGACAGTAATAAAGGGGACTTATAGCGACACTGGACATGGGTTTCATTGACGTCATAGAAAAATCCTAGATACATCCCGGTGTCACACGTGATGAAACGTAATAAGATCCAACTGTCAAGTGGGAACGTAACGATACACGAACAGATATTAGCTCGACCTGTAATTTGGGTGAGCCCCAGTTCGACATCGAGTCATCTGATAATAGTGTCATGCATGTGAAACCGCGATCGGTCTGTTAAGCTGAAGTGTGGCGTTTACAAGTATTTCTAAATGGCTTCCACTTTTCATTCAACATGGTCACGAGCAACGCCCGTTGCCAGTAGAAATATCAGTTTACATACCAAGCGTCTCGGTTTCGAGTTGCAGTCATGCGGTATTGCTAGTGGGCATTTGTTCACACTTGTTTATAGACCACCACAAACGGAATGGCGAAACAGTAATCCTCTTGGACGCTAACACTATGAACGTGCATGTGTTTAGATGGAATGTAAGAATAAGAGCCATATTGCTATAGTTGTGGATAATCACATGTACAATGATAAGCAACCAAGCCGACTGTCGGTTGTTAGTTAACCTTTAGACGTAAAGCTAAATATCAGCCTTACATTTAGTCAGAAGGATGGGCATCAGCAATAGATAGAGAGCAATATAAGAATAGGGAAGCGAATGCCATCAATGCGGTTACCAAGTAGAATGATGCAAAAATAAGAGGTACAGTAAAACAGTGATGTCTTATCGTTAGTGTATACTGTAGATGACGTTTGTTTTATGTGGAGTTGGGCTTGCAGAGCTGATGGTGGTAGCACAGCGTGGGAATGTGACCGGGTCTTAGCAGCAGTCCCCGCGTGTTCTCGCCGCCTAAGACTGAACTGCTCCGATTGTCTCCTGTCCGAGATATGTGCGGATTCTCGACTAACACCCTTTTCTCTAACAAGCGTTTGCGGTAATATCACACACTGATAACCAATTTGATGATAATACAGCAAGAATACATATAGTAAATCCCGCTGTTCCCTGCCCTACATTCGGCTTTCGAAGAAGTGTTCGAAATGGTTTAGCAATTTTGCAAGAAGTAGCTAAGCTAACATTCGATTACGCAACCGTAAGCAGATGTAGATGTATACTCTACTTTGGCGTTAAGCTATTTACTAACAATCTCTCAGCATGTATCTCGGTTGTAGCCATTTGGCTCTACAAATCAATTGTTTCCGTGCACGGACTTATTTTCCAATGTAATATACTAAAACAATACCGCACCATCACAGTTGAACATACCTACTTCTAAGTCCATCCAGGAGATTGGCCATGAGTGATTCAAATTCTAGCAGGCACCTTTGCCCTTCCGCCTCTAAGCTTGAGAATAGCTGCCATTTCCCAAGCTCACCTAAGTTTCGTATGAAGGATGAACAAAAGAAAATAGAACTACACTCACTCTCCTGAGCAGAAAGCAGTAAAACTTCATGAATATCGCTAGTCAGTTACTTGCCGGAATTGTTTACTTTACACAGATAAGCCAACATGCAGATACTTGCAAGGAAAGTTCTTTGGCTTTGAAGCTCGAGATTTCAAACTACACTCAAAAGCGAGGAAGTATTGTAGTGTACTTGGGCTCCATCGATAATTGTTGATCACTACACCCAATTCTTCATTCGAATGCAAGAAAGGATGTCGAAGATAGTAAGCAGCAATCCCCTGGTAGCCTAACACTGACGCGGTCCCGAGGGAGTGAACTGTGCAAGTCGGTGCTAGGTACTCGGTACACAACTATCAGCGCTTCTGGCTACACTACTACGAATTAGCAACTATAATTAGCCAAATATCTACGAGATGACTGCATGCGAGCGGCGTACCCCTACCGTTGACTTTTAAGGTGAGAATGCTTGAGGATAGCCGACCAATATAAGGGATTCATCAGTGTTCCTTTGAATCCGTCACACTCAACGCACACGCGTTTCTATGTTTGGCCGATATAGCCGTTCAACTGTGCACACAGGGTGTTACACTCAACCGAAATCCGAACGACAGTATTGTAAATGGAAGTTTAGTAGAAGTAAGGGCAATGGTACATCGGCAGTCCACACTGGGTAGACATCAACTGTTTAGTTTTGCAGTCCACATGTTTTAGCTAAGCGCACTCTTTTGAACCAATCAATAAGCGTCACTGGTTTGTCGGGAGATGTACACTCACGCACTAGCGCGCACAATGCGGCTCCACAGGCTAGGTAGTGTAACATGACCTTGACGCGCTCAAGCTCTGCATCACTTCTCCCACCTTTATTTGGAGCTATCCAGCCTGGAAACGATCGACCGGTCGGTGTCGGCGCTC
>CALYDF020001003.1:0-17476 GCA_944474145.2 Dicrocoelium dendriticum | reverse complement strand
ATTCAACTGCTTGCATCCATCTCTCTGTGAAAGATCGGTTGAACAACCGAATATGCGCTTCGTAAAGGCGCGTTGGACGTTTTCAATGGCTCTCAAGTCATCCTTTCGCAACTTACTGAACACAGCATAGCACTATTCAAGCAAAGGCCAGATACTGATTTTGAAAGCAATTAGTCTGGTTTCTTTCAAGGTTAGCAGGTGGCATATGAGCCCGACCTACTGCTTAGCGATATGATTTGTATGTTCGCTAACGTTTAATGAACTAGAATATCTTAAACCTAAGTCACGAACAGACTGGCTGATGGGAATGACTTCGTCATGAAGCCTGAACACTTCTGCTGCTATCTGACATCCATACGCTAGAATACTACACTTCGATGTTGCAAATGTCATCTGCCACATATCAGCCCCTCTCTCAATGGCTTTCAAATCGCTTTGGATATTGTTAACTTCAGCGGTACGATGCGAACCTGGGAACGTGGAAACCACCTTTAAATCATCAACAAACAAATAAGGTTTCCCAAATTGTATAACAGAAACCAAGTCATTTATATACAGTAGGAAGAGTAACGGGCCTAAGACACTGCCCTGTACCACTCCACTGGTAACCAGACGAGGTGAAGAGATGTAACCATTGCTATCCACAACTTGCGACCGTCCTACTAGATACGATTGGATCCAAGAGTTAAGTGGATTTGTAACACCGTACTTAATTTATATAGCAGCTTTTTGTGTGGGACTCTGTCAAAAGCCTTTTGCATGTCGAGGAAGATGACAATGCACTGATGACCTGAGTCAATTGCTTCAGTTAGATGGTTAAGGAAGTTAACTTGACAGGTAACACACCAGCGAGAATTCAGAAATCCATGCTGTGAAGGTGAGAGAAGTTTGTGCGATATTAGGAACGAAAACAAATGTTCCTTAACAATTCTCGCTAGCATGCTTGAGAGAATGGCTGTGTGACTAATGGGGCGGTAGTTCCGGATGTCAGTTTTCGACCCGGACTTATGTCGCGGTATAACCGTAGCCGTTTTTCAACGTTCGGGGTATTGATCAGATTGGAGAGACAAAGAGAAGATATTTGATAATATAAGAGGGATATCATCTCCAACGTGTTTGATTAAAGCAGAAGCGATCCCTTTGGGGCAAGGTCTGTAGGATTGTCGTAGACAAGTACTCATACGTTTTATCGTAGCAACACTAAGCTCGATCGCTGGGACTTGTTCAGAGAAGTGAAACGAGGTTGCCAATTTCAGGGTTTCTTTTTCAACATTAAAGGATCTAGAAAAGTATGAGTTAAAGGCTTCCGCCATGGCAATCGGGGAATCAACGCATTCACCTTCAGGCATGACGATGTGGGAGGATAGGTCAGTTTTGCCACCTCTCCTTTTCCTCAGTAATGCAGTCACCAGTTGACTTGTATTACTTCTATTTACAGCCCGTTGTTCTTCCTGCATGAGACGGGTGCGATATTTCATGTCCGTCTCAATTATAAGGCGTTGGAGTCTCAGTATTACACTGAAGTCGTGTGTACATTTATATGTTCGAGTTAGCACTCGTATTTTCCGTTTGTCCTTTGCGTTGTTAGCGTACTTAGAAGAGGCTCTCGTATTATCACAGGAGGCAAGTATGCTTAAGAATATAGTCACATCGCCATAGAAGATATCAGAGGCTCCCTTAATGTCAGACGAAAGAAAGAAATGATCCCAATTTTGGACCCTAAAAAAAGCGGAGAAATCTAGCCAATTAACATTTTGCAGGAAGTGTGGAACCACCGCACACCTCACATGCGACGACTCAGCTATAATTTTACATCCGACTATTTTTGCTCATATCCAGGGAGACCGTCAGTTACATCAGTAGCTATCTGGGAGGTGCCTGAGGTAAAATGTAGGTCTAGTATTTTTTCCCCTGGTAGCCACGAGAGCATGTTGCTCCCAACCACCAGTGATGACTGAGGTTATGAACTTTGCATGTTTCGCGTTTGTTACTAAGTTTGACCAACATATATCTGGTATGTTGAAATCTCCACCTACAACTTTATCGAAGGAACCAAGATCCCATATGTAATTGAAGATGTCAACCAACTGGTTCTCATCATTGAAGCTGGCCCCGGGTGAGCGATATATACATCCTACAAGAGTTCGCTTAATACCAAAGGACAAGTGTAACCAAGCGGAATCAATAGTGTGGCATATAAATGGAAGTGTGAATTCTGACACAGTGAGGTTCTGTGAGTAGTAAATTATGCAACCACCTCCTCTGCCTTGTTTCCGATCACTTCTAATAAGATTATAACCTTCGATAGAAAGCAGCTGGCTGGGCATAGAATCATGACACCAGGTTTCAGTGAGTAAAATCATACCAGGTATATTCAGAGTTATGAAGGTGCGGAGTAAATGAAGTTTATTCAACAGAGAACGGATATTAATTATCATCAGTTTTAGAAACTCCTGGCGTTGTTCATCACTCCGTCCAGTATTTATTCTTGCAATCAAATTAGTTCTAGAGTCTTCCGCAACCAATCCTTTACCGTGAGATTCGCCAGTCCTATCAGGATTAGAGGGGGTGGGGGAGTGGGTGGAGGGATGCGAAAAGAATGCTGTGGCATTTTGGGCGATCGAATTTAGTTGGATAATGTGTTATTGCCGAAGGGCTCATAGAAGGCATTGTGAGAGGAGGGGGCGGAAGAGTATGGATAGGGGCATAAATAAGTGGTCTGTGTTTCAGAAAAGCATGTACAGGCCTGCCAGGAGAACAGCCTTGGCACATCGCCGGAACAGTGGGGAATTGTGGCTTGCCACTCTGTGCAGCTGTCATTGGGACATAGGGAGTCACCTTTCCAGCACGAAGGCCCCTGTTTGATCTAAGAAGCTTAGGGCGCGAATCATGACCACTGCTGCTATGTGTAGTCATAATGACAATGGGCCGTAACGTACTTTCACTGGAGCTATCGATAGTCCCAATTGATGTTTTTGGACTTGTATCTGTTTCAATAGGGGTGTGGGGATTGATCCCAATCCCTACTGGTTTGTCTGAACGTGGTGAATCGTAAAGCTGCACTATTTCCTATGTCCACAAGACTAATGTGGTGTGGAGGCGTGAGCATCTCAATTTCTGCTACGTTGTCGCCAGCCTTAGCATTGCTCTTGTGGAGAGTGGCCTTGCTAACATTATCTGCCTTTTTAGGAGGGGAGAACCAGACACTGCTGAATGATCTCCTTCTTTGCAATCCAGGAAGCTTGCAGGAAGGATGACTCTGCTTCGGCTCAGGCGACACATTGGTTGCACTCATGCGTTGAAGCTCACGTTGCAAAGGTGACATGTCCACGAATAGAATAACTTTACAAAATTTCGGGACAGATCTTAAAGTATTTTGAATTTTGATAAACGAATTTGCGAGACTTTCGCTACGAAAGCTGAACAGAGTCGGACAGGGAAAACGTAAAGACTTTTTCCTCAGTCTTCTACAACTAATATCGGTTCCAGTGATGTTACACGCCCTCGAAACTGTATGCCTAATATTTTTAATCGGGATACTGTCGGCTATGTTGAGGGCGATGACGATTTTCCCCTTCTGCATCTTTGAGTAACCTCAGAGGCGATTGCATTTAGGAAGTTTAAGGCTCCAATTTTGTGCTTTTGCGCCTGATTAGCCGGAGACTGAACTATGTATGAAACTGACATTAGGAGATCTCCGAATGAGTCAAACAACTTTAGTTTCTCATTTTGTTTCTCTAACTGTTTCTCCAACGTCTTTATTTTGGCTGACAGTGGAGATATAACGTCGACAACACTAACTGAACTCTCTGTTATTTGTCCTTTGGAATTATTTACCCGCTCTTGTATACCAGGCGGCTCGGAATGTGTGCAACAGGGCACATGTTGCCTGACACTCGTGACGGCAACGTTGTTTACCGTGATTATTCGGTTTTCCACACGCTTTTTCCTCATTGCACGAGG
This sequence comes from Dicrocoelium dendriticum, assembly GCA_944474145.2. Lineage (NCBI taxonomy): Eukaryota > Metazoa > Platyhelminthes > Trematoda > Plagiorchiida > Dicrocoeliidae > Dicrocoelium > Dicrocoelium dendriticum. The sequence goes on along the minus strand of CALYDF020001003.1, from coordinate 13,513 downwards.
GTTAGTGGCAGTCATCAATCTTTTAAATGAGAAGATAAAAGCTATCTGGTATATGCTATAGCCAAGCGTGAAATCTGGAGTAACAAAGGTCGCTAAGGTCCAGTGATTTACCTATTCAAGTCAACAAACAGGTCACTGTTTCAGATGCAACCAATGATACAAACCAACCGGATGTAAGAGTGCTCAGTTGTCCAAATTCCGCCAAAGTTAGACGGTCCTCCAGTAATCGATTGCTCCGTGCACAGGTATTGTAGTTGTCCATTCTCTTGATCGCCGGACAACTGTTAACCTCATTCGGAAAAGTAAAATATTGAGGTGATGGCTCTCGCAAAATCGTCGCACTCCACTAGATTAGGGTCGGTCAGATATGTTCGGTCTCTAACCTAGAAGTGCTGTTCCCGGAGAAAATTACCAACCCATTCTAATAATGCATTGCCTACGTTTTCCAAGTAGCCCATAATTACGTTAGTAATGACAGCTTCCATGACTTTGGAAATGGCAGAGAGAAGTGTTACCGGATGGTAATTGTTAGGATCAGAATGATTTCTCTGAAAGAATCTGGCAAGTGGCTGGGCTAGGTGAATGCCTGCTGCCTGTAGTACTATAGGGTGAAGGTTATCCACTCCAGGGAAGCTGTGTTTATGCAAGGATAGTAGCTGTCTCAGAGCCATCTTTGCTATGAACTTGATACTGGATAACACTGATGGTGCGAGGACAAACGTAATTGTAAAGTTTGAGGCTAGTACTCCCTGGAAAATAGACCAATACTGGGCAATATGGGGTTGTCCACCTTCGTACTGAGTGATGCCGTTCAACGCTGCAACTGTCGAAGGGCATTCACGTGTCGTTAAATAAGGCTATGGTTAGAAAGGAATTGTTTCGCTAGCTCCAGTCGGTGGGATGACTTGTTTTCACGAACAAACTGTACATCTAACTTGCTCAGAGCTATGTACACTGTTTCATTCTAGGCGTCAGGATTGTTTACGTGAAAACACCATGTGTTCCACTATGGCCATAAAACTTCATGTTTGGCTTCTCATGAATAACGTTGGTTTCATGGAATGTTGGAAGATTTTTGCTACTTATGCGGATAGAACCAGATAATGAGAAATACATTTCCTTTCTTGGGTCTCTCTAAGGTGGAATCCGTGGTAGCGAATGAAATCAAGCCTAAAATTTCTGTGATCGTAGCCATTTGTTGTGTGTTATTAAAACTCAGTTACTAAGTTCACATGATGTCGAGTAATCAAGAGATACTTGGTGATAGATGATGCGTGGCTCCGGTTCATCCTCAGGTAAACTCCGTTCTGTTGGGGCAACAGTTATTCCATCCACCTCGGCACATGTTCAGCTAGCTTCTGAGCTAACTGACGATCAGTCCTGCAAATGTGAATGTCAACGCAACCACAGGTGAACTAGTAAACGACGTGAAGGGCCGAACTGGATGATGAGTTGCCCCGACGGTTAGGAAGAACAAGAGTTCGCGTTGTATGTATGAGTCGCAGCCGGGCAGTCGCGTAGGTGCGCGTAAGGGCGGACCAGAGATTACTTCCGATATCATTTGATACATGGTCTCCTACGAAGGGCAAGAACGAATAAACATTTTTCTGCAGCTAACACCGGTATTTTCTTCTTGGGAGGCTTGCTGTGGATCCGCATGAACTTCTCAGGATGCCGATCTAACACCAAGGTTCCGTACAAGATTCTTCTGCTGCTTGCAACATTTCGAGGTTGCAGATCAGTCCAGCTCTTTGGAAGTGCGTTTTCCTCATGCCACTTTTCCTAATTTTGGGAGGTAATCGTGCTGATCTGATGAATTGCCTTCCGTTATTTCTATTATGTTGCTTTCCAATTTTATGGAGTCTATCATCGCTAATGCCCTCATGCAGATTTGGAAAATCATATAATGAAAATACCAGAGCGACTTAGTTTCCGACAAAAGCTCTCATGCACTACGTACTTGCTAACTGCAGCATTAGCCGGAGTGAAGCAATTGACGTTGGAGCAGTAGTCCATGTCTTCTACCTAAACTTTTCAAAAGCGTTTTATCTCTTTGACTACCCTATGTTTTTTCTTAGTATTCAAATCTATGGCTTTAGTGACTCACTGTTGTCTTGGATAGGCAATTTCTTGCACGAACGTCGGTTGGATTTAAGAGAATCCATGTCCGATTAAATTGTGGTGGCGTGCGGCGTATCACAAGGCTCGATGCTCAATCATCGGCTATTTTTGATTTTCATAACCGATCGGACAAGATGAATTACTTCCGTTTTCCTTTTCTTCGCGGATGATATCAAGTTATTGCAATTGGTCAGAGAAGCCAACAACCAAGGAAAACACCTGCGTGACCTCAACACCATTACAAACCGGTTGGTTCTGAATACACTACATTCAATTTTGAAACATGTCACGCTGTTCAATTGTGCCATAAACATGAGTACGTGTACAGGCTTTGGTCACATGTATTGCAAACAACTTCCCAAGGAAGCGAAATTGGTGCGCTCATTCAAAGTGAGTTTAACTGCTCCGACCAGCCAAAGGCAGCTGCGAAGAGAGCCAAACAGCAGATCGGATTGCTGCAGAGAGTATTCGGAATATTGGACCCATCCATCTTCCCTTTTATGCACAACTATTACATGCGCCCTCAGGTTAAATGCGCCATCCAAGCTTGGCAAACTTGGTGGTAGGGCGACTAAGAAGCGCTGGAGAAACCACAACGCAGTGCCACAATTAACGTCAATGGCCTACGAAATCTGTTCTACCATCAAAGGCTGAAGTCACTGGCAGCTGTCAGTTGCCGCTACAGAAGGTTGCGCGGAAATCTAATATTAGTCTACCAAATATTTGTGACCCTAGTCACATATGCCGTCACTTGTTAAAACAGCCAAAACACTAATCTCAGAGGTAACCTTCTGAAAGTGTGTGCACATTATAGCCGCCTGGAATGTCGGCCGAATTATTTTTCTCTTTGGCTTTGCCAACGCTGGAACTGTCTTCAAAGCTCAGCTGTTTCCTACTCCATATTGGGTATTTTCAAAATAACGGTTGAACTTTACCCTTGGCCACCAGCACATTTTTACCTGAACTGTGCTATTTTGGAATATATTAATTATCTCTTCAAACCGGATTAACATGTCGCCTGAACCAGAGGAGACGGTACAGACTTGAGTATTATTGTTTCTATTTTCCTTACAGTGTACAACAACTATATGTGTCCCCATGTTGCCACGTCTTTTGCATTCAATTCCCACTTGCACTGTCATTATTCAGCAACGTATCTGTTAGCTAAACGCTTAAACAGATAAGTCACATCTCTTGTTTTTATAGTTTTACCCCGACCATCCTACGGGACCTTTCATGCTGCTGCTTTTGTACCCTGCATAAATCATTTGCATTGTTCGTTTTTCCGTTTTACTGACCTTAGATTATGCAGTCAGTTTATCAGTCAGCGATGCACTATGGAAGTTGTAATGTTGCGCAGCGGCCGCTCATATACCGTGATTGATTTCACTACCACAGTTATTGCAGCATGTGGTGAGTGTCGTCAATGGACGGCAACATGATATCAAATGCCTCAATCTCCACTTTAGTTGCACTCGTACTGCTACGCTGAAGGTATAATTACTACTCCGTATTTCATAAACATATGGATTCGTAGCCACGTACCCTAAAGCGTCGCTGCGCGTAATGCCTCCGAATACACCAAGTGAATGTAGCAGCAATTGCGAATATTTCCATGTCGCTTGAATGCCCCGCCTCCTTTAAGATTCATTGAACAACGAACAATGTTTAATTCTGGGTACTAGTGCAGTCGCATGAACATTTCTCAGGATTGTTGTGGTAGTTCTACAAAATCACAAGATTTGTTCTTCTTTGTTGAGCACAAGCCTACGCATAGACTGCTTGTTAGTAGTTCGAATTCTGTGGGAGTGGTAACGTGCTTGTACATGGGGTATCTGTAAATTACCTCTTGTAAGCAAGCATTAGACTGCATGCTTCCGGTCGCCGCTATTTCCAGGTCGTATACAATGAACTTGACTGTGGCGAAAATGTGACGGCATGTCTTGCTCAAAACACCCTGAAGAACATGGTTGAGTTTGGAGTCCATTTCACACCTATAGTTTGTTGGACGGTAAATCACGACTATAAAACATGTCTTTGTTCCTCAGCCATAGACGGCTATATAACGAAAAAGTGCAGGCATTTATGGGTGGAAATAAGTTTACATTGGAGGTTAGCCTTGTAATAGAGAATTACGCCATCACCATTTCCAGCTCTGTCATTTCGAAGCAGCGACATACCAGGTACATCGAGTTAAGAATCTAGAATCCCAAGCCTTAACAAGGTCTCCGTAATCATAATGATATCCCATCGTTGTGACGTCTGGCGTCCTCTAACTTCAGCCAACTTACCAAGATGATTTTGAGCGTTAGTATACAACCATGATAGTCTTTTGAATGTTAGAATTGTTTGGGTGGACAACAAATTCGTGTTAAATTTTAAGTAGACTGTTCGTCGATCAGCCGCTAATCGTATTTTGCGTGGGTCATTGAAGATCCTCAAACTATAAGACATTCCATTGAGCTTTCTGTCCACATGTATTATTGATACGCAGCTTTATAACGGAAAACCAGTGATCAGTTAGTGCAGGTGGAGTTCGACGTTAAGTTTTCCGACGACTAACCCACATAACATTATCAATACAGACTAATGTACGTTCCGTTCTCCAATTCTGGCTTTCTCTACTTTGCTTCATCAAAAAGTGATACATTTTGTTTACAATTAAAGTGGTAAGATCAAACCTGTGGTTTATATGTGCTAATAACTGTGAATGATATCGAACTGAGTACGCATTGTTCAGAAAGCTGCCTCAACCAATTGTTACACTCCAGTGTGCCTCATTTTGTCAACCAATTGGTGAACGGAATCTCACAGTCGCAAATATCATATCTAGCACACTATATCTGCATACCCGTTAAAGCAATTCAACGTTAACTGAACAACATCATGTCAATGCGGCTGTTGTTAACCATTATTTGTCAGTTGATGGCACAGATATCCTCTGAAATGTTTAGTAAGTCAATGTTTACTGTGTCAGTATATGATATATGTATCCATATCGTTTGGTCATCTGATGTGGATAATCTGCTATTTTTACTTCGGATGAAACCAACAAAGCAAATACTAACTTATGGAACATTCTCAGTGATACATCAACATCACCAGTCTGAGGCAAACAATTTTTCAATGATTCTGCTACGGATTGGTACAATCATATAAAATACTACCAAGGGGTGGATAGTGGTGGTTTGTTTGGATATGACTCGGGCAGTGGTTAATTAACGAATAGATCGCCGCTGTCTCATGCATATTGATCGATCAAATGTTACGTACTCACAATGCCTGAGCCGATGTCACTGTAACGGCTAAGCCAGTGACTGATCGGCCAGACCAGGTATAGTGATTGAACAAACAACTTTGCGAGCACAGTGGGGGCTGGGATATACGGATCATAATGACCTCAGCAAAGGCGAGCACTCTTGACCGCGTAGCTTTCGATTTGCTCATTAGAATCTAACAATTCACACTAAAGGCATTCGGTAGGTTAATCTGGTGATCTTATTCGGACAGATGAGACAAACTACCGCTTGTCAGAACTCCGGTGCCCTCGCTCACCCACCATTAAGGGTTATGTTCTTTTATGCGACGTGACAGTTGACGCAAGAATAGGTCAGCTTTGGCATTCTGTCCTTGTTGCACACAGTAATTACCTGGTTCTTAGCGAAGGTGCATCGTAATTCCACAAACGGAAAGGTGTTCCTTATCTAGTGCGTTAGTATTCTTGGGAAAAACTCAGTAAAAGTATCACTTTTACAACCAAGGTGGATGGAGAGAGCATTAGCTCGACTACGTCCTCAAAGTCCGGTGTGATTTTAGCTGCATGTTACGCTGAATGAATAATTCCGGATCACCAATTTTCCGCAACGTGTTCTGGATAGATTTCCGCTCATCCTCCAGAGCGTCTTCTGAGCACCTCTTTCTCGCTCCTGAGGTGAGAAATGTACTAAGTTATGCATGTATTGAGGCTGTACAAAATTACTGAAGTTTGTATACTGATCGGTCCACGTCTTCTTTCTGTTTGTCTTCCTTAATATAGAACCGTCAGTTCGTCTAATAAGGTGTACATCCAGAAATGTGAGTTGACCATCTTGTTCGAGTTCGTAAGTGAACTTAGTCGCCAGGTGCACATCATTATACTCTGCCAACAAATCATCCAGAGATATCTTTATGGGTTACACAAAAGATGTCATCCATATAGTGATAGTAACGGTCAAAACGATCTATAAGTGGACCCGATGATTCAGTTTCTAGGTTGGCAAGAAAAATATCTGGCAGTAGTGGTCCGAGTAGGGTCCTCATTGTGACCTCATCATTCTGTCCATACTATATGTCTCGAAAAGGAACTGAACGTTGTAGGTGCATCTTAGTGGTAATTCTTTTAGGCTTGGCAAGGGTATAGTTAAATGAACGCTGTTCTCGTGCACATATTTTCCTATATATGATATTGTCTTTAGCAGCGATAGATTCGTGAAGAAAGGAGAGAAATCAAGTGCGAACATTTTCTACTACTTCAGGTTCCCTTCTATAATGTGCTCTACGAAAGTAAAACTATCCCGAACACTACGTTGGGCAACCCCTTTTCTTATTGGCTCCATCAATTCTGCCAACCACTGGGCTGTAGGATGCCATGCGGATTTTGCCATGGACAATATTGGGCGTTTAGGTATACCTACTTTGTGAACTTTTGACAGTCCATACATCGTGTGTAGGGTATAATTTTACTTGACTTGAAGAGATAACTAAAAATTGAGATCAATAAAGTTAAGGAACTTTTCTTCTACTATTTTTAATAGAATAAATCTTAGCTGCGATAATGCGTTGTAATACTTTAATTAATAAACTATACATTGGGTGATGGTTTAGCGTACGTAGTTTTAAGGTAGAACAGCATATTGCTAACGCCAAATACAAACAAAGAGCTTCATCTGAATACGTATGGCCAAATCTTTTTCCTTATGTCTCAAACGGTTAGATAGCTAAACGGTTAAGCGCCAGCAAGTGACTAAAATTTGAACCAATCTGGTCCTTAACCATCATGATCACATTGTATACTAGGTCTATTTTATACTTAATGCGCTTATTTCTTCTCGCTTACTAACACGAGGTAAACATACCAATTAATTAATCCATTTTAATCGGATGTAGTATACAAGGGTTTAGATTAGGTTGAATTAGTAATACTTATTGTGATAATAGTATTTAGCAAATTAAAATCTTTCACATCCGCTGGTCTACCCGATGAAGGCACACAATTAGCAGTATGTTGCGTTTAAGTACATATAAAAGCAGACAGATCATAAGTTGATCAAGCTAACTCACTTCGAGCCAAACACCGAATTGAGATACAGCATGTTGAATAGCTTTCAGCTACCTTTAACTTTTGCAGTAGTAAGCAGTGGTGGCTATGATGTATAAAGCTGTAGACAGGCGTTGCCACACTACCGTTAAAGAATCTTATCCTTCCTTGTGTTGGAAAAATCAACTACATTTGATGATTGTTATTTCTTTTACTTTTGCAACTTAATTTATCGTGTGTCCGGACAGACCAAATTCCTTAAACCATCAAGTGACCAGGTCTCGAGTGCAAGATGCATTTGAGATGAAGCAACATTGTGAGCGCTGGAGCCTTCTGGTACACAGTGTCGTTGGCAAAGTACTTGAAATTATTTGCGTGAACATTACTTTACATTATTTCATCCATCTAATGGTGTCTGAGGGACCTAAACTACGGTGCTTCATGAATCATTTTATTTACTTGAAGTAAAAAGATTTATATCACACTTGGATCCTCATAAATGTAACTTGTCTACGCTTTAAATAATTGCACATATGATTAATGTTATGGATAAGCAACACCAGTCAAGTTACAACACATTGAAAGACATCTCTGAAATGTTTCATTTATGCAGTGGAATGCACCAAAGCTCGCAATTTATGCAGTTATCGTAATGCTAGACGAAACCCCAATGATGACTGTTACGCAGCTAGAGTCTCATCAGAAATTGAGTAATAGGATTATGGCGATTCATTCTGAGGTTTCAGCAAGGATCGGAGTTCGGTCCATGAAACAAAACTGCATAGGTTTTTAATAACTGTTGATCCCCACCTTGGATAGGAAATACCGGATGCATCGGAATTATCACAGGGAAGTCCGCAATGCGAACATACGAAATAGCGATGAGTGAAGTAGTTGTCGACATTTTATGTTGTGTGTAACAGCCCACTTGCAATATCGCTGCTGGTTATAATACAAGGTCACGACTGCTACCAGGTGGACAATCCCAACCCTGACTGTGGAGAAACAGTTAAATCTGTTACACATAAGGGTGGAGTAGAACCTAGACATTATGAAAAGCTGTATATTGAGAACGCGATAGAAAATGTAGGGCGTCCAATTGCAGACAAAGCAATGAATTCGTCAGCTAACGGTCATCTACACTTAGCATGAACCCTTTAAGTGCTGGCATAAACAAACGACATAAAACTGTGAAAATATGGCAACAACAGATGGCCATTGTCAACAGCCCTGCTATAACCGCAAAATGATGCGATTTTCTCAGTCGACCTAAGTTAAAATCACGCGCCTTTTTGATATCCTGTTACGTTATTCCCATCAAATAATAATAAATGTCATTTCGGTAATAACCGTAAAGTGTCACGGCGTGGTATATTGGCAGAGAATGAGTCGTCGGTGTGGTTTACTATGCGTTGTGTGAAATACGATGGTTACTGTGGTTTTAGAAGTACACCCCGATTTTGTGATCTAAGTTTACATTGTAGGCATTCTGAGCTGCATCGCTTACTGCCATACAATTCCAAGTCTTTTGAAACAAGGTGACTTGAACTCTGGCGCGCTTGTGATCATGTTACCGAACCGTTTGACGACTTCTCACTACAGCATGTGAGCGGAAGAGGTGTTAGAAAACTCCCACTTAGATGACTGAACGCGTTTTGTTTTCGTATACTCTGCGTTCCACTGGACGGTGTCGGAGCCTAAATGAGGGTTCCCTCAAAGGCCAGTTGACGGTAAAGTCATCATTTCGGCACAATATCTAGTGTAACCGGTTTGCTTACTGTGCTGCGTCTAGTGGGTTTTGCGACATGGTTGCGCATGGCATAAATTAGCGATTGATGATATGATCTCCTAGCCCCTAGGCTAATCAGTTTTCACAATTGCCACACTACCCTTTCAGTTAGTTTTAAGCAACAGGCTAGTTCATAATGCTTCCACATGCATTTACAACGCCAGTGATGTCCAAACATACATGCTTTCACAACCAGGAAACTCAGATCGCGAATGTCACTCCTAATTGTGTTGATCGTTTGCTGAAATATGCCAAGATGAGCAACCAAAAAATATATTCTGTAAGGGTTTGTGCGTAACTCAGTGACCTGCAAGTGGTCGCGTGCAATAAAGATTAACCCTCTCTTCACTCGTTGTGGTCGTCCCAGTTCTCTATACACATTCTCGTGCGTGCACACTTTGGAACCCGTTCCACAAACGCTACTCAAGGATTTCCACTTCTTGGATGTAACTTGTGTGGATCACACTGTTACTTTCGTTCTCAGTTTCGGCAAATTCTTTGTCGACTTCTGCTTGTGAAAACACAGCACTCCCGAGCTTTTCGAGAATAATTTTGGTCGCATTCGCCTGAAGAAGCTGAGGACTAGCAAAGACCCTACGGACTGCAGTATAATAAAGTTACGAAATATTTTGTATCATCCACCCACTAAACATCGCATCCGAGACACTCAGATTCGTTTGCATACACTCCGAGTGCATTGTCGTGTAACTCATCTTCGCGTGCTTTGGAGTGCACCGCTGAATCCGCTTTCTGCGTCGACCGGAAAAGTGGGAGGCAACCTAACCTTGACGTCGGATCAATCAATCCGGGGTCCTGGGTAGCACTAACCATCAATCGTTCGCGTGCCCTGGTTGGCGTTACCAACCGAGCCACGGTGTCTAAATGTGCCTGCGAAATTTGCAACGATATGTTTAAAATAAGGGTTTCCCGTGGACATTGCTTAACCTATTTTCATGCGAAATACGGTAAATCAAACCAAACAAGTGCAGGCTGATCAGAAGCACGCATCTTACTTTTAGGCTCCATACGAATTGTAATACTATCCCAGTAGTTAAATCCGTAATAGCACTGAAAGCTTGTAGACGTAATTGGGAAGATACTGGGCACGAAGGTAGTTAAAGTGGGATCAAGAATTGCAGCATGTCTGACACAGGCGGTTCTACCGAAGTTTATCTTAAGCCAACTCAAAAACGTCGAATGTAAAACCAACAACGTTGATCCTACAAACTGCCAATAATCAAGATCGCCCAAGCGTTTCGAAACACTAAACTGCCTGCCCATTTCCAAAAATTCCCTCAAACCCACTTTCTCAAAATAGGCTTTGCTGAAACCCAAGAAACATGCTAAAATCAATGGAAGCGGGGCAGTTGTTGCATCAAAAAGCAATTTAGAATTAACACCTGTTGTTTCCACTATGACACCCATAACTAAGATGAAAAGCAATTCTAAACTGATGCGTAGCAAATCCTTCGGTCTCCCATGGTCCGTAACCCAAGGAAAGACATTAAAATAATTGGATGTCCCACCTATAATATGCAGAATGGTACTAGAAGTAACATCGAATTCTTTTTAGAGAAAACAAGGGCAAGACCTAAATCAATGGAATGGCATAATTAACGTCCTCTTTATTAAGATTAAACGCTTGAAGAGGATCACATGCCACACGAATTTTAAGCATTATGGCGAAGTCAGGCTTCTTCGGGTTGTGCTTAACTCTGTCGATGTGGTGGAAGCAGCGTTGCTTTCTACTTCTCCTCTCTAGAATGAAATCGACTTGATCCGAGTATATCCAGACGTTCCCTGGAGTGAGCGCAAGCGAGCAAAGCAGAGTTTAAATGAGTTTTGGCTAAACACCGCGGGCAGAAACATTTTTGTCTACGATGTCCCTTAATCTTATGAGCACGAGGAATGCAAAGCAAAGGCACACAACCAGGAGCAGTGGCGCTATATTCGTAAGTCACTGCACTTGAATTACCTTCTTGTTACTTCCGTCTCGAGGGCGCCAAGATCAGAAATGTACAGAAGGTTCTATTCAAGGATAATTAAGGTTGGTCTACAAACTAAGCAGATGGCACTAAGGCTACTGGAACGCTGACAATCACTTTAGAACAGACCATCAACCGAGGTCTGGTTAGAAGTGGCGAGTGAAACTATCTTCCGACTTAAAGCACCAACACAGTAGGTAAACGAATTAGTGGCCTTATCCAAAAACCCCACGGGAAACAGGTCTGAAGGAAGTGAGGGTCTTCCAGTGCAATCATACAGCCAATTTCTGTCCATTGTGTAAACTGAGTTACAGAGGATCTAATCACAATGCCACTGACCCTAACTTCATGCGACTGGCGGATACTACCACAAAAAGTGGCTAGCAGTCAACCTCACAAAGGTCGGTACAACCTCTCATCCTTGCCACAAGTGTCTTGTGTCGTTGCTGAGAACCGAAACACTCTTCTGCATGAACAAGAACGCCCAAGACCTCACCGAGCTTCAGTTGCGCTAGGCAACAAACGCTTGGGATCTCCACTTCATAACCCTAGACTTCGTCGCTCGCAGGCCATACAAATGCTCGCATCGCGATTCGAGGTATATCCTTGTTCCAAAAAGATGGTCTCATCAAGGTAGATGCTGCTATCAAAAACTATGGTAACTACTTAAAACGCGAACCACTGGATGATCCGGAGACGCGGGCCACCGATGCGCTATTGTTTCCTTTGCGTCCCATACATAATGACAACTGATTCGTTGCAGTCGTATATCGCTCCCCATCGTTCAATCAAGAAATGGGTTCACATCTAAGGACAGCACTGACAAAATCCCTACTCCTATCTTGCAGCCACCTTCTTATCTCCGGTGATTTCAACGTGCACGATTTGAAAACCTCGGCAACCCCATCGAAACATACAAGACTGAAGTGCAAGAGACTACCGCAAATATCCCGCTCTATAATTACTTCAGTTAGCCTCTCAGATAAAGATCTGATAACAAACCATCGGTACTTGACATCGTCCTTATAAAGGAGGAACTCAGAATCAACAGGCCATTTTTGTACACCACACTATGGTTAAGCGGTCGATTCACCACACATTATATCCCACATAATAACTATGAGTGTTAGCTGAATGTCCGGAGGAACACACAGAACTAACACGTACTATCACACAGCGCAACATCTTGAGCAACCTAGTTGAGACGGCTGATTGGGAGTTTTTGAAAGGTGGCTTACCCGGGAGCGTCTTGATTCAGTTTGTTTGAAACTTAAGCAATCTAATCGCAACCGCTTAAGAATCGAACGGTGTCTACTCCACAAACGACATGTCTTTCATCGAAAGTAGAACCAGAAAATGCATGTCACTAAGAATTGCAACGTGCCACGTTTACAGAGCTTGTCTTGGTCCCGAAACCTGAAAGAGTTGCGTGAAGCAACGCAACCACTGTAACATGCTTGTGCATGACGACAAATGGACTCAACAACATTCCGCCTGTAAATTTGCTGACAGCATAAAGCGCCTATACTGGCATTTAACACGATACCAAAAGTGTAGCTCGGTATCCCCCAATTAATACTCCAGTCGTGGTGGCAAATAGTGAAGAAGTGGCAGTCAACGCCTTACGAATGCGGTATGCCGCAACCTTCCAAATAGACGTCCGCTTCTTTTGCATACCACCATCCCCAGCCACGACTTCAACACTCATTTACATCGATTTTTCTGTTGCGGCTTTTTTAAAAATATCGCTCACACTAAACAAATACATCTTTCCCGGAATAGCTTGTATTCACGCCAGAGCGCTGATTGAAGCAGTCATAACGTTTTACTTCTAAATATGCATTGATAAGCCAATCGTGCCTACCATCGGGTAACAGCATAATTACTATACATTTTGAAAGCGGTAATTGCTCGGAACCCGCTAACTGTCGCTTAATAATCGCCCTCCCTTTGCTCTCAAAGTTGATGGAGATAATCATCGCTGATGCTTTAGTAGACCATTTAGAACGCCACAGCCTCATAGCACTCTAGCAACACAGTTTCCGCCGGCACTATTCTTGCACTGGCAATCTACTGATTGCAAACAGAAGTTGGACAGAAGCGGCGGATGAAGGCAGGTAGACAGACGTCATTTAACTCGAACTCTCGATAGCCTTCGACCAATTGGACCACCGCGTTCGACTTCACAGACTGGACATCTAAGCGGTATGTGATCCTGTCGTTGAGTGTATCAGAAATTTTCTGCGTGATTGACAATTGCAGGTAAACTTTGTAGTGCCTTGCCCGACCTACTTTATAACGGACGTAGGGTTCCACGAGTAT
>CALYDF020001002.1:0-17452 GCA_944474145.2 Dicrocoelium dendriticum | reverse complement strand
ACGGATGTTATTTAAAAACTAGCTAAATGATATTGTAAGCAATATTCCGCTGACACTTTCAAAACCCACTAATGCACGTAATCTCTCTACAAGTGTTGTTTACGGTTGCTAAGATTCAAAATTTAACTTTGCTCGATAGCATTTTACTCTATGTATTTAAGTTGGAACCCAATAGAAAGATTTATATTATCCGCGATTATCTCCCCTCTGCCTTGAGAAGACCAGATTGCAACTTAGTGCTAAGCTTTGTGTACCTCTTCTATCTAGGTGGCGCTCCTGGCCCCTCAAATGCCACTCATTTCAGATTACTCAATGGCTAGATCACAGACGAAATCAGTTTTTAGCGTTCCAAATTGAGAACAGGATATCATCCATTTTGATAAAACCTAGATGTTTGTAACTCACCGCCGCACTTTCGACAGGTTCGTGAAGATCTTTATCGTGCCACTTTCTAATTTGTGGGCGCAGAGGCGGTATTATAGTCCACAGATAATTGTGCACATTTCACCAAACTGTAACTACACCCTCTATTCGCCGTCCTGTAATATCAATATAATCACCTTTTCCACTGCATTAAGCGGGGTGCACAAGCGAAAACATGCTACTGCTGGCACCGCCCTTCCTTTTTCTGTTTTCTTTTATGCTCCTCCGGATCTTAAATACCAACCTCCTATACTTCCATCCGTTCTATACATCAACCGCCATGTTACTGGAGTCACAGCATTTGCAGCTTTTATTTCGCCCCACTTACCGTACATCAACCGCCAATAGCTCCATGTAAGGCCACTCTGTCCCGTTTCTCTCTCTGAGTTCAACATTCGGCCTCTGAGACAAATACGTCAACCAGCTGCACCCACATGCACGTCGGACAATGGATATTGAGGAGTGTTGTGTGCAAGAAACTAGGATCAATGGCCATAAGGTGGTCGATGAACTAACTACACGTATTTTGTTCTCTCTCTTGGTTACACACATTCGGAGATGCTGATGTGTTAATCGCTGATCAAGCTGGATTTCATTATCTGCTCTAAGGATGAGTTATCGTTGGGTGATTGGATTCTCGTGATTAGCCACTTGTCTATAGCAGGTTTGGAGACAACAATCAAAGTCGCTTTACGAAGTAACACTAGAGACAATGCATGTTAATGTTTACCGCGAGTGCCTGCGAACTGCTGCTTACCCACGTCAATTCGTAAAGTCACAACTTAAAGATAATTTACATGTTAGCGCTCAGAACTTGCGAAGATTAACTAGATCTCATATCGAAGCGTCTGTTCAGCGCGTTGCTGAATTAAACGCCAGAACAAGACGTGTAGCTCAAGTATCTAATTATTTAAATCTTTTATGTTTTGCAAAGCTTTCAACTTCCTTCGCGCTCTATTGCTAAATCGCTTTTAAGCACCAGGAAGCTACTGACGAGTTCCATGTAAGCGGAATGCTTCAGTGACCAGATGCCGTTAGAACCTGAACAGTATATGTAAATCTGTCTACCATCTCACTGAATCGGCACCAACTTGAAGTTTGTTCGCTGAGTTTCCATTTTTCAGTTCCACTAAATACATGCGACAGAATAGGGATTGAAGCTCAGTTTGAACTGTCTAGTCTAACACCGATCAACGAGGACGCAAGCGGCTGGTTTAGAGCTAGATTGATTGATTTGACCAATCAGTTCTGTGCAAGTGAATCGGAAAAGTGCAAAATTCTAAAGAAGGACCATTGGGAATCCTTATTGCACTTGTGACGAAATGAAAATCTGCTAATACTGAGAACCGATAAGGGATCAGGAGTTGTAATATTGGAAAGGTAAGACTACATTCAGAAAGTTTAATCAATTCTCGCAGACTGTAACCGCTTCGTTCGTGATGTGGTGTGCTGAGGTAAAACCGAACAGATGGAGAAGTTAATAGTACGAGAATTAAAGAGGCTAATGGAAGCGGAATTGATTGATGCAAAAGCTATGACACAGCAGCGCCCGCGGTGATCTCGACTTCCCCACATGTATAGCTCACCAGGAACTCCTAAAGAGGGTATTCTCCTGAGTCCAATCATCTCAATGGTACACGCACCGTATCGAAAACTAGCCGGAGGGTTAGCAAAACTCATGGAGCCCATCCGGAAGGGACTGTCACCGTACAGCATATGATATACATCTGAATTTGTCAACAAGCTATCCAATTTAAATGTAAAAGGGAAGCATGTAGTCTCCTTTGATGTCTGCTCGTTATTCACAAATGTCCCATTGTAAGTAGCCCTAGATATAATAGCCAGGTTTGTTGATAAAGTCGAGATCCCGGCATTCCAAATCACGTCACCACTCCTTTTATGCACGAAACATATTCAGTTCCGACTCAGTGGAACCCTGTATCGACAAATCGACTGCGTGGCCATGGGCAATTCATTAGGCCAAGGTTTGGCTGATATGTTTATCGGCCACTTGGAAAAAACCGTACTACATTCTTATATACAGAATGTACAATTTTATGGCCGGTATACGGACGAAAACTTCGTGGTTGTTGACAAACATCAGCATGACGCATATCTACTGGAAATGATGAAAAAGTGCCAATCCGCGCTCAGATTCAGGATAAAAAGTGAACCTGATGAATCTTTCAATTTCTTGGATGTTAATGTACAAAGAAATCTAGACGGTACACTGGTTCCTTCTGAGTACATAAAACCAACATGGATGGGATGTACCTGCACTTTTATAGCTTCTGTCCTATGAACTACGAGCGAGGTTTAGTCTATGCTGCTTTTATTAGAGTTCGTCAAATTTGCTCTCCGGAGATTATAGAATGTGAACGGGGAAGCGTTACTTCGACACAACAAAATAATCTATATCCAAAGCGATTTATAGCGCGCTACGCGATCTTACAAACAAAAGATAAACCATCAACTGATGTTCCAAAGGAAAAGGTATTTATTACGCTGCCTTTTATAGGGGACCAAATGGACAGCAGATGTCTGCAATGTCTTGGTCAATCTATCAAGAAGTGCTATTACGCGGCTAAGCTAATGGCATTGCAGCAAGTCAGGAGACTGCTGTGCATATCCAAACTGGACAAACCGGACACACAACTTACCGCATCGTGTGTTTACATTTTTACTTGTACTTGTGATAGCAAGTACATTGACAGAACTGAGCGAAGGCTTTCATCGAGGAGGATTGCAGAACACGTCCCCCGGTACATGGTCGCAAATAGCCCGAAACTACCCACTAGCTCTCTTGTACGCCACGTACTTGATTGCCCCGTATGCGAAAACCCACGTGGTGGGTTTAAGGTAACCAACAAACTAGGTAATCCCCGTATACTACCGTTCGCTGAGGCCTCGGCGATGCGCCGGTTGAAACCAAGTTTATGTAAACAAACAGACTTCGTGAGCAGCCTCGCCCTACCCTGGTGAGGCTAGTGTCGTTTTCCTACTGACTGGGTCATGGGAATTCACCAATTTTCGACCGCTTTAAATTTTCGCCGATAACATTGCAATTTGATCGCCCTTGCTATGTAGCCTAACTTTTCCACAAATTATTTGTAAACGTTTGAGGAGAACACATGAAATTACTGAAGTTAGTATATCCTGTTAAAATGTGGTTTCTTCTTGTGCTTTGGAAAGTCAACATCTTGTTGAAATCTGAGAAACTTTTGGTATGGAGGAAAGTCTCGCACTGATTGATTAAAAATCGATGCAAGGAACTTATGTTTAAGATATTGTTTCAGGCTTGTTCAATTAGATATGGAAGAACAAGTTGGTAGAGAAAATGTTAAATTTGGCACATTACGTTCAGATCACGAGCGCTGAACAAGCAAAATAAATGTCCCTTAGCTTACAACTGCAGTGTGCACAAAACTTTGCCGGCCAATTGGCACTATATTTAAACCAACGCCCAAGGGCTTCTCAGTAATCTTACCGAACATTGGGTTGTCAACTTGCGAGTGCTTGCGACCAACTTTCCCTTACCGAAGTTTGGATGCACCAAGAAATCACTAATGCTGGGGTTGAAATAGATGGAATGTCACTCATGTGTAGCAGCCGTCTCAGCAGAGGCGATGGGTCCTTCTGTAATACTGCACTACCTGCAAAGTGCAATAGATTTTGATCCCAAAACGGATGTTAGCTACTCACTCTGGTGCCGTTTTCAAGTAAGACACAACGCCGCATGTCTAGTACCTGTTGTTTACCGCCCCCAAGTCCCCTCCGAAAATCGACTCCAGAAAGTTACGTGCCCTGAACATGCAAACAACCCCTAAGTTCAGCCACATTTTCCTCGTCAGTGACTTCGAAATACACGATCTGGGGTTATCGGCACCTTCCAATAAAAAGTTCAAAGCAGACTTACATGAGCTTATCGTAACTATTCGCTTATACAACAGTTGCACTTCGCTCACTAGATTCCGAACAGCAAACAATTCTTCCTTATTGAACATTTTAATCACAAATTAAGAGCTCATGCTTGACAAGTTATTGATGAGTAGTCTATTTGGTCTTAGCAACCACGTAGTCATAAACTTTGAATATGTTTGTTATTCATGATATTCAGCTGAAGACCCGGAAGCGACTCATTTCATCACACTTTACCATGTCCCAACTAAGTAGTAAAAGCAACCGGTTGAGAGTTCGCGAACAACGGTCCCCTTGAAAAGGATAGCGAATATTTCGTTGAGAAAATCAAAGACCTGGTCAGCTGAGCATCGGAAACCAAGCCACTCTTTCTACGAAAGTGTCGGCAATTCTCAGAAGCAGGACTCGAGATTGCATGGCAGTACGTAGGCAGCATATTGTACCTACAAGGCTAACTCATACTCAGAGACTTGCGTCAAATTCCTGACCCACCGCAACCAAGGTACCACACTTGTTGGTGAGGACAAAGTAACTTAGCAACAGTGCGTATCTAACTTGTTTCTGGTAAACAACAAACAAGTGTTTATGAATGTAAACAGCCCTTGCAAATTACAGCATGGCATCAGTCCACTTTCATAAAAGACGGTAGGGTAAAAAACCACAAGCAAGCAGTCAAAGTCATGCCGCTAACATATGCCCCGAGTTTCGATTTCGGCCCTCGTTCCTGTCACATACCCTCATCCACTTTACCGACTTCAAGTTTCATACATTTAATTCGAAACCCAGCAACTGTGCTAAAGTAATTGCTCTCAATATGTTATCATAACTCTCCGGGAGCCAACAACAACCGCCCGAAAGCAGTGAAGGCTGCGACTACTAAGCCAGGTAAATTATTTTCACAGTTCTTACAAAAGGGCTTCGATGAAAAGCAAGTCCCCATTAGCAAAGTGCGTGATATTATTGCCCGAATTTGTAAAGGCTGTAACCGTTCAGATTCTGCAAACTATCGCTTAGTTACTCTCCTCCATGTGCTCGCGAAGTTGATGGAATCAGTTATCGTTGAGGCTTTAATGGACTACCAGGAGAAATGAAACGTCTTGACACTGGAGGCGCACGGCTTCCGTCAATACTTGTCATTCACCACCAATCTACTGATGGCACGAGGTAGTTGAACAAAGATGTACGGTGGTGGGATCGAAGTCGACCTCATTTAGCTATAGTTTTCCAAAGCTTTGGACCGTATGGATTACAGCATTTTACTTCACAGTTTACAGAGTTATGGGATCAGAGATCCTGTCCTTGTTTGCGTTGCAAACTTCCTTCTCTTCCGGACGTTTCAAGTTCGCGTTAGGGGATTGCACTTCAGCTTGACTGAGGTGATTAGGTGCTCCAAGGGCTCGATGCTGGGACCGCGCAAATTCCTGGTGTCTATCAACGACCTGGCAAGAGTTATCTACAATTTCCTGCTTTTGCCGACGGCACCATGATGTGGCGAGCAACTGCTAAAAAGAAATATCACCATTTCCTCCAACGTGATCTGGGTTGCGTTCATGAATGGGCAACGGGGCACCTACATTAGTTCAGCAAGTTTAAGAGCAATCTAGTTCACCTGTGTGATCAGCCGGTGAGAATTTACCAGCTTGGAGGCTGGTTGTTGTGCTCACATGACTTAGAATGTCCATTCTAACAATTGCAACCAACAGATAAGATGGTGTGCATTAAGGCCAGGTACTGGTTATGGTATTCGAAAGATGTCGCGCTGCCTTACTGGTCGGAGTCTAACTGGTCTGAGCCTTATGCGCTGGAGTACTGTGGTGTTTTCTGTTCACAGAGCCCAGTTCAGTCATCTCTGTCTATTAGCATCGAGTTTGGTGCATTAATCCCAGAAACAAACGCGTGCCGTGTGGATATAAGAAGTGCTAATAGGCCGGTTTACCTCCAGAGAACCATTGGTGGTAAACAAGAACACTGCGTCTTATTTCCGGCAAAACAACTGAGGTAAACGTTGGAAAGTAAAGATTTGCATTTCGAGAAATGGGACGCAGCAAGCTGCCGCTGGACGTTTCCGGGTTAGATGACATTTTTCACCTATCTTTCCATGCTCTTAAGCTAAGATGGGGTTCCTTCCGACGGATCTCCAGACTGCCTCTCGGATGGAAGGTGATGTCAAATGCTGTGACGGTTGTGGGGAAGTTTAATCTACTGGGCACAGCTAGCAATGACATCACATCACTGATGACGCCAGGTGGATGCGATATAACGGCGGAGTGCTTACAATTCCCAAATGGCCTAGGGGAAACACCACTGCCTACGTTAAAACCCATAAAGCCATAAAAAAAGCGAACGATTGCAAACCGATACTCATCAATTGTTCCAAAGGGTCATGACTACTACGTAGACGCACAAACAAGGGATATCATACCTTGAGAAGAGGGTTAACTACTAAGAGGTTTCTGGTGCAATGAACATCATCCTTTTCGACAAGAAAGTGACATCATAAAAAGACGCGTCCGCCGATAAAAGTTCAGACAGAGTATTTATTTAGAAGAGGCTGGCGGAACTCACGTTGGCTTGATTTATCGAAGCATGAGATATTTATATTTGGCCTTGTTGGTCACCACAGGATCTCTGAACTTCCTTGATGTGTATAGAAATAGGGATACTTAATCCGTCCCCCTCTCTCTCTGTTGTAGGCATCAAGGTGGAACACTTATGACGCCGATGCTTAAACCTTCGGGGGTCAGATGATGCTGAACAACGGCGTGGAAGCAAATTGTTTTTAGCAGAATGAATTCCAAGTTTGTAATGATAAGCAACCTTGGGTCTCCTTGGGTCTCCCTCCAACCCTAAAAATATGTTTACGCGTCACCCGCTTGAATTTGTGCATATAGCATCAGTGTATGAACTGCATGGATCTTTTGTATCCTCTTTTGTCCGATTTTGATCTTACTCGACCACTATTTCTCAAAATACTCGGACTTGATATGTAAATTGAACAGCGAAAATAAATGACTAAGTTAGGACTGTCAAATCCCACAAGTTGGGCGTCCTACTTGCAACCCTGACTCGAGTGTCTGCAATGACCTGTTGGTAATGCTACTGGCTCGGTAACCTTGATTGACTCAATCACCTGTTTCCTAGCTATATCTAGCCGTCAATTCCGACCATTGATGGGTGTTCTACAGTATGTGTTCTATTTGCTTAACCCTTCTATGAGTTCCGATTACCTGTTCGGTTGGAAACTTGAATCCCCAAAGTGGTGGAAGTAATTCTGCGGACGACTGATCGGTCCCTTATCTGAACAGGAGTAGCCCGTTTGATGCAGTAGCAAATTCCACAGTCAGGTGTGACTTCTAGAGATCGTACGCTATACTTTCTTTTGCTGACTGCTATTGTTATTAGATATATCTCGTTAACAGGTGATTCACAGCCAGTCTCATCACTTCTTTAAGGGTACGGGCGTTCGGTGTGAACCCAAGTGTTATTCCTTCCACTCGGTAACCAGCATTTACTGTCGTGAGGAAACCACACTTTGCGTAGCAAAAATCCTATATTGGTTTTGGACTAATGGTGGTCAATTATCTACAAATCGCTTTGGTCGCATGCTTTTGGCTGCCCCTTAATGTTAGAATGCACGGTGTTAAGTATATGCTTTGGTTTGTCCCTCCAAATTCCTGACATACAGGAAAGGGAGTACTATGCTGGGAGTGGTGTTATAAACCGCTATCCAGACGGCATTACCTCAGTCGTCGACTTACTCAACAGAAAGAAAACCATCTACCAGTTGGTATCCAGAGAACAGGTCGGATCCTATGGTCGAAGACATAAGCTCACCAACATGAGAGTTTTGCTTGGTACCCAAAATATGGTTTTGGACAAATTGTAAGGTTATTGCAGAGGTCATGAAAATAGGGCGACGCAGAGGGCAGCTCTGTGAGGAGTACTGCATGGGGCTGAAACATTCACCACCTAAGTCCTGACCTCAGTTAATCCTTAAATCACCGATAATCATGAAACTAGTTTATGCTGTCCGTTCTAGGAGGGGAGCGAAACATGATGACCCTCTACAGCCCAATGTGGACAACTTGCTGCGCAAATTCCTCACTGAATGGGTGATTTGATTTGTAAGTGCGTTAAGTGGTTTATTTTTGGTTGGCTTTCATTAACTAACATTGGGGCAATTTCTTAATTCTGAGGAAGACACCCTTGTTTTGCATGCGATAACAAATTGCGAAATTAGGTTGATTATGATTGACTCCGTGGCAGTTTACTGTGTTTGCTGCGAGATGTAGTACTTTTCAAAGGAGGAGGGAAACCCGAATTTCTGGAACTGTCAGTGAATATCAGCCGGTGCCCATTATGCTGCAACGCATATAAATAAATAAATGTGTATATTTACCGACAAACGGTACACGGCCTCATAAGCAGGAGAGGTTATTTGTATAGTGAATAGGTTTCATGTGTTATGCGGCGTAAATCATAATAGTAAAGGAAAGTTAAATAATAGAATTTCGGATCATGATTTATTTTTTCCTCGGGTCCTAGACCCGAGTACCTAATATGTAAACATTGCTATATTTGTATTATCATATTCTAATTTTTGGGGCTCAGTAGTAGGTAATAAATGAGAGGGATACGAGCCTGCACAGACACAGGATTTAGTGTTCCAGGTAATGACATGTAGTGGGTAAGCTAGTTGTAAGTGATATTTTCTCGTATGTTTTAATACTAGATTCTCTCAATGTTTCTAGAGTTTGCTGTGAGTCAAAAAGCTTCAACACATTCGATATATTGAGTAACGTCTGTAGGGAATTTTGAAATGTGACATAGCGTGCACTCATACGTATCTGTAGGGGTGCTTTGTTCCACAGATCAGTGTGTCTCACTAAGAAGAAATTCGATCGAGTCTTATGACTTGCAAGTTTTGTGCGTATCAAGTAGCCCCCACTACGTGTGGGGTAGACTGCAGTATTCCGTAGTTCAAGTGCGGTGCTCTCTGCGTAAATTCGTTGGTTAATAATGTTGTAGAAGAGAACGAAGTTGTTCTTTAAGCGTCTCAGCCAAAGAGGATGCAGTTGTAGTTTTCGACAGCGATCATAATAACTCAGGTTTGAGCAGCGCACCATGACCAACATGGTAAATGACTGCTGGACATTTCCCAGAGAAGTTCTGTCTTTCTTTCTCAATTGGCGTTGAACTACAGTACAGTATACCAAAGTCGGTCGTACTATTGTCTTGAATGACTCATGTCGTGTTCAGGTAGGGAGCAAGTTCTGCTGATATATCTACAAAACTGCCTTGCTTTCGCAAGCTGATAAAGCACATGTTCGAAAAAATTGTATGAGTTGGAATACCTGATTCCTAAGTCTCGAACTGAATCAGATGTTGGGATCACGTTTCCGGCAAGTGTGATAGAGCCTTCTTGGATGCGGTATCTGTACACAAGTACTTGGGATTTCACTACAGAGAACTTCAATAATAAACCCTCACTAGCTATATTTGGTGCCGATAGATCTTCACAGATGTTTCCCAGGCACATTTATAGTTGGTCTGGATGAAATGAGTAGACCAGTTTGACATTATCTGAAAACAGTAATGGGCGTCCATGTTTGATCGGGTCGCATGTGTTGTTTATGTCGATTAAGAAGGCGCTGGTTATGTGTTTCGGCGTAGAATGTTGCTGAGCGATTTTAACTACCTGTGTTCAACCGTTTAGGTATGAGTCGAACCAGTTTAGCAGGGGATTTCAAATTCCATATGACTATAGAGCAGAAGGCATGGATCGGATCTACTGTTTTCATGCACTGAATTCGAAGCATTTGTCAACTTGATTGGCAAGGCGCCAGCTACTGGTGTTTTCACTACTGTTGCACAGGATATCGTGGGTTATGATCGTCCGGCTGAAGATTGACGTGGAATGGTGATAGTTCACTCAACCCAAATCTTAGGACGGTATTTCTAAACGTACAACATCCGTGGCGCCAAGCTGAAGTTTCCTTCGGTTTGAAATACGGTGTGTGCATGGCCACGGTGAGGCGCGTTCTATTCTTTGAAACAGCCTACTAACCACAATCAGCCATGTAGAAACCCCACTTCCTTCCACACCAAACTTAACAGATACTTTGATCTCGAATTGCTGTAATCCATTTTCTCATCTGACAGGTCATCTGAGGAAGGATTTCAGGATGGTTCACAAATTTCTGAACGGCTCGGAATTGATGAAAACCTACACTCATGAAAGAGCATGAACATTTCTGTACATACCGATCTGTTCCTAATTTAAGAACGGTTTCCAACACTTTCGAATTATACTAATATAAATATATATATACAAATATATAAATATCTAAATAAATAAATGTCTCTTCAGTCCAAGTAACTGAGAATCTTCCAAGCTTTATTTCCTGGTATCTAGCGAAGAATCGCGGGTGTCGAATAACTGCAGTGTATCTGCAAAGTTTGATGTGGGTAGGTAATTGTTAGGCGATTATAATCAACGTAGTTTGGTCGAATTGTAAGTAAAATGAACTACTTGCGTTGGGTTGGATATTTCCGAGGTATGCCCTAACAACGCTCACCGAAGACATCCTTGATTTTCTTGCCTAAAGTAGGATGGTGCAAAACTCGAATTGTTCAAAATTAACTTGGCAGCGGGAAAAGAAGGCGTTGGCAACCAAACTGAGTGCTGTTGATCCCTCTAGCCAAAAAGGCTGGGGTCCGCATTACCCATCTTGTGCTTGGTTCGAGACGATAAGGGTGTGGCTCGCGGTCAGTAATAATGGCCTACCTGTTGTTGTCTCCTACACCACTGCCTGTTTAAAGTCTATTTGGTTCTGAGTATTCTGCTTGGAAGTGGCTGCTTATAATGCGGGTCTGTAAAAGGCATAAAGGTACTGGAACGCTGATGCTGCCGTTTTTCTCGATTGCCAAATCTTTGTGTCATTATGTTGTCGAAAATGTGTAGGCTCCTCGAGCCTAACTATTTGTCCATGACATTTAGGATTTACTCTAGATCACCTAGTTTACAACTAATACTTCTTTCCTTAGGTAGTTTTAGCTGCGCATCAACAAAGCATCCATTTAATTTTCTCATGTTCTGAGGACGATGATAGAGATGGCAGTGGTTATCCTCGATAACGCAACCCATTGTGATTTGCTGTCTTCCGATCTATAAACATGACACCTAAGTGAGTCTCATTTATGCAGCCCCAATGTAATTTTTTGGGTGAATCTATTCGGATTGAACTTTTTAAGTTTTTTTAAACGTTTCTGGAGCCCCAACTGCCAATTTAGTTGCAAATATCGCACTTCTGACGCACATTAAAAAGACGATTAAATATCAGATGATTTTCCGTTTTTAATAAACCGATGCCAAAGAAAAATATAGTTTGAATTAGTTTAGCTAATTTGTTAATCTTCAAGGCTTTTAGCATGTTGTACTGCTTCGTACTGTGCTATTTTACTGAGCATGAGCTGAATCACTCTTTATGGAGATGTTACTATTTCATGCAATTTGGTTACTCTGATAACAAGGAGCAACGGTGAAAGTTTGTTTATTTCCCGTACTTTGTCATCGTTTCGTATACTTTAACTGATTTTGCAAGTAAGTCGCTCCAGCTACATCCATCAGGGGCAACCAAGCTTGAATTATTCACCACAATACTTAGATCGGTAACTGAGTCCTCACATATGTGAGTTTAATCTTAATTATCTGTCCCCAGAGATAAGTAAGAATTAAGCGGAAAAACACGGTCGTATTATTGTGCCGTTCTTAACAGTTTGCAAACGCATTTTTATTATTTGCAAACCTTTATCCTATGATAATCTACCTACGCTTTAAGGACTTTGAAATTCGCTAACGCAAAAGCAGAGCCATGCATCGCCTTTTCAACTAAAATATTGGAAATTTTGTACCATATCACTAAAGCTCGGTTACTAAACTTGGGATGCACCATTTGCTATTATTTACTAGGTGCGCTTGGAAACGTGTGAGCAACATCGAAAACGGATGTCGGCAAATTTTTGACACGTGGTCCGCTACGGGAAAGTATAATATTCCGGTCGATTCCTTAGTTTGGAAGGAATTGATGGCATATGTTTCATCTTGTAGTATCTCACCAACTCCAGTGGTGCAAGAGCTTCGTTGATATCCGTAATTGGGTACATAAATAAATAGATGAACGCTGTGTTCAGTTTCAATGGAAAACCGGGTTCAGCGAAAATAACTCGGTCACCACGCTCGGGTTAAATGAGCACAGATCTTTTATGCCAAGTGTGCGTAAATTATGTGATAACTGCCAGTTAAGTGAGTAAAATTTACAGATAACTAATTAAAAGTTGCCGGACAGAGCTCAGTACATCGAGTAATCTACGCATACGAGACCAGTCTTCATCTACGGATTTTTTTACTGATCAATAAAGGGAAATCTGTGTAACCTCTACAGTCTATAATCCGAAGAAAGTTCAGCTGCAGCCCATTACTAGCAACTATCATAGTATATTTACTTTCAATGCTGGATTCCAGAAATGGACCAGTAGGTTAGTTTGAGTACATTTCACGGTATATATGTGTATTTATATACATATATTTTACTGTTTTGAGCAGCCAAGTATACGATGAATGTCAAGGTTATATCTACGTACATATAAATGCTGTCTAGGTAGACGATAGGTTCTATTCGCATAATGTCCTGCAAGTAAGTCAACGGTCACTACTTTCTTCAGAATAACATAACTTTGGTCACACGGAGGAGCAGAAAAATTCACTAAAGTTTGACCTGAGTAGAAGCAGCTCGTTCTTATAATGTAAAACGTTATCTGCGCTATACCCTTCGAGGGACCGAATATTAGTTTTGCGCTGCACACAAGATGCATGGTACGAAGTTGGTTTCCTCTGTTTGTTTTAAGCTTGGTAACAGTATGTAAGAACCCAGATGAAAACTCGGGTCTCTCACACAGTGCATGGAGAGTGGATGATAACAGAGACATATTATATACCGGTAGATAATTTCATGGAAATATGTCTATTAAGGTAGCATTTGCTAATTTTCGCGCTAAAAATGCCAATAACTAACGTGGGCCATCTATTTTGAAGTGCCTATTAATAACAAAAGCTTTGCTTGTGCAAACTAACTCAAAAGTATGGCATGAGCTGATGCATATGTATTATACAAAAGTGATTTAATGATCAAAGTTTTTCTGACCATCTGGAAGTTAACCAAAACAAATCAGTCCGTTTCAAAGGCCTAGCAACGTGTTTAATATAGCATTGGTAATAGCTTTGGAAACAAGGAAAAGACTATTGTGAAGTTGAGCAGGAGAAATAATGATATTCTTTATATATTAAATAACATTCTGCAGAGCTCTTTAGTTTGAGCACAGTTGAAGTATCAAGAACTGAGAGGTGCCAGTATAATTTCTACGTTAGCCATCAGTAGCTATGACAAGTCATTCCGGTTGAACTGGTTCCCTTGCAATATTGCAAAAGTCAAATTTCATGATTGTTTGCTTTAGTCTAAATATCTCGACCTAGCACTGATGAGTTTCCTCTCCAATTTGTGCCCCTTTTGTTACTCTCTTTCTCATCCGCTGGACCACATAGTAGCTGGTTGTCGTGCCTGATTTGCATTGTAGCCCAACTATTCAATCAAAGCTATTTCCGCTGTTAATCCGGAATAACCAGAATTCCGATGGGTTAGTATATCGACGTTTGATAACCGTTCACAGACAACAGGAATCTGTATTACCATGAGAAGGTTAGCAATCGTGCTACTATCACAGGTTTCCTTCACTTCCATTTAGTTCGTCATAGACTTTCGCGCATCCAATGCTCATTAACCTGCTGCCCGCTCTCAACATTTGAGTTTGTGCCCTCTAAGGAATTCGCACAACTTCTCCAACTCTGTTGGTAAAAGAGAAAATTGTGTTCTAGGTTACATCTTCAAATGACATATGCGGAGTATCTGTATGACATTGCAACAAGCGAACACATGATCAAACAGAGGAAAGTGCAAGTCAGAGAACAAGGGTGTTACAACTTGTTCAAATGCATCTTGCAATTACATTGAACAAACCATAAATCTGCTAAGCCTGTCGTTTGTTTGGACAGATTAGGTGCAAGTGTGGAACGTTTGCTTTGAGTATCACCATCATCGATATATACTTAACTCTACTAATTCTTAGCAATCATTTTAGCAACTTTTCTTTACAATGTTTAAGCATTTTATCTATAAGTTGCTCGCTAGCATTGTATTTATCTTTCGTGGTGTCAATTTAAAGAGAGTGATTGTACTAGTCATTTTAGCTGTCCCAAACACCCGCATCTTTGTGCATTGCAAAGGTATTGATTGAACATAGTGAGGTCAAATTAACTCGTTTCTCAAACAGCTGGTAGCTGAAACCATCGGATTGCGGTTTTTGCCTTCATGCAACCAATAAGATAATTCTGGCCACAATGCCATGTACAACATATAATCCGCAAACATCCGTAAGTTGTCATCATTGGAAAACGTTTGACCCAACGATGCCAAGTTTATAGTTTGTCCATTTACTAAGTTATAAGGTCGGGATATGAAACGAACTTGAGCTGCGGTGCGACTAAGGCATAACCTATTATACTCAGTTGGCAGATAAGGGAAATTTTCGTGCCTGTACTGGCTGTTATGAATATAATGATGGTCGAAATTATTAGGCAAATGCTTTCTTCAACTATTGGACAATTGGCCATCATCATCATTATACACGTTAGCTAGAGGTGTAACACACCTCAGCTACTGTGCCGTAAGGCATAAAAGAAAAAAGAGAAAATGAAAGCAATAGTTGCATGCCAGCTGAGCAACCAGAAACGGATGTGTCGTTCCATAAAACTTCCAGCCCGCTATTAAGGAACAAAAAACTTATTATGTGAAATCATTTAACGTTACGAAATGAGATTGTGCTTGGAGGGGGAGAACAAAAGGGTTAGGGAAGGATAGAGAAACACACCGCACGAACGCCACTGAGGTCGTCTTCTACCCATATCAGCAAGTGTATCCAGCCAAACGTGTCCATCGTCTTTTGGACCCCAATCACGGAGCCGTGACGCTCCAACCCAGGCCAGCACAGAAGTGAGGGCCTTCATTCCTCTTGACCAAGTCATCGCTTGGTCACCTCTCCTCTGCTTTCATCCACACCCCCCACGAGCAAATAACGTACGTCGCGGGAGCCGGTGGGTTGGCATGCGTAACACGTGGCCGAGCCACCCTAGCCTGGTGCGTCAAATGACGGCCCTGAGCTGTTCAGTTCCTTTTCCTGTGTCCTGAACAAGGCGTCGAATACGCCTGATACTCATGCGGTGTTGGCACCAGACGTGAGCCGAAATGTGAAGGCACCGATTATCGAACGTAACCAACCTGCTTTTGTCTGCTGGTCTAAGGGACCAGGTTTCGCAACCGTACGGCAAGGCCAAACCTACCGGTGCATTGTGCACTCTATATTTCAGGGCGATAGTGATGTCGCGCCGCCACCATAGGTGACGAAGGTTAGCAAATGCACCTCACGCTTTTGCTAGACGATTCGTAATTTCACCTTTGATCACAAAGGCGCTAGTACAACTTCCAAGATGTTTGCATTGCAGAGCGAATTATAGCTGATCCCTACCAAACGTCAGCGCAGGAGATGATCACTGCCAAGCTTGAAAGAGTACTTTGCATTTAGATGGTGCAATCAAAGCTTGAAGCGGCTGATAGCCAGTGCTTATCTGTCCAGTGCAACTTGGCACATCTGGGAATTGTCAGTTGAGAGTAATATCGTCTGCATACTCCAAGTCAAGAAGTCGTTCTGCTGGGAGTAACTCCACCCCTTCTAATTCATGCTCT
This sequence comes from Dicrocoelium dendriticum, assembly GCA_944474145.2. Lineage (NCBI taxonomy): Eukaryota > Metazoa > Platyhelminthes > Trematoda > Plagiorchiida > Dicrocoeliidae > Dicrocoelium > Dicrocoelium dendriticum. The sequence goes on along the minus strand of CALYDF020001002.1, from coordinate 1,256 downwards.
GTGAATGCAATCTTTATGACTTCGTCAATAGTTACTTTGAAGAGGAAAGGTGAGAACGGGCATCTTTGTCTCACGGCGCTGGAGAAACTGAAGGGCGGCGACAGCTGGCCGGATGCTCTTAATCTAACCCTGCTATGCGCGTGCAGTGCGAGGATAATATTTGCATGTTTCACGGGCACACCTTGCTTGAGTAGACAGTCCCAAAGTGCACACCAATCAACCGAATGGAAAGCATCTATTATGTCGAGGAACACGAGAACCTGGGGCTGTTAATATACGTGACGATGATCCGAAAACTTACGCAAGGTAACTATGTGGTCGGTGCGTCAGGAACCTCGAAGAAACACGGCTTGCTTCTCACAAATCTGAAATTCACAAGCGCCAGTCAGTCTGTGAAGGATTACGGAAGCAAGTAATTTGGAGGCTATGGGGATCAGTCTGATTCCTCTATAGCCGCTGCACTCAGAAGGCGAACCTCCTTTGCACATCGGGAGAACAACTGGCGGCTCAAGTCAGTTGGAACAGTTTCCTGCTCCCAGTTTTACAAGTAATTCGTGTAAATCATCCACAAGACCAGGGCTGCCAAATTGTTCGTGGGCTGGAATAATATCATCTTATCCAGCGGCTTTGTTCAACTTCAACAGTCTAACCTCGTTTTTGTTTTAAGCGAGAGCGCGGAACCAAAGTGGCAGCTCAGGGATGAGCGGGATCACTCGCCGGTGCGCAATCAAAATTCCGGCCGATTAAATTGCTTTTCAAAATGCTAAGCTTAACACTCTATACGTTTTGGCAAATTGTGGATAGGCTGTCCACTCTCGTCCCAAATTGGTGCACTAACACCAGATCTCCTGCTGCCGGTTTCCCGTATCAGAAGGAATAACTTTCGATAATTACCAAGGGTAGCGGCCACTTCCATCTCTGAAGCACGAAGTGACCACCAAGATTCGCGGTCTCTCTTCAGGCAAGCACGGAATTTTGTCCGGAGATCTTTGCGAGTTTCATAGTGTTGATTACAGCAGAAATATGCCGGTGAACATCGATAGGTTCCAGAGACCGCGAAGTGACCCAATGTCCATGTTGGCTATTAGACTTACCATACGAAGATTTGCCAGCCGTTAGTAAGGTCTGGTAAACATGTGATCAGTGACCTTCAATTATCTCCAGTGAAAGCTTAGCCAACCCGCATGTCAGCGTATTTCGACACACATTCAGAACTTCTGGCTTCGCCAGCTGACTGGTGTCATTGCGCTTACAGC